>CM046797.1:2228075-2370575 GCA_025617405.1 Perca schrenkii
GACAGCACTCCTTCAGCGTTCAAACAAAAGACCTGGCATGCTAAACACAACTGTCTTTGGAGTCTAAGGGGTGATAACCCAATCACCATACAAGTGGTAAATGAAGTCGTCAGCACTCACATGTTAGTATTATATTTTGAATAATTCACAGCAGCAGAGGAAACAGACACGTTTTATCTGTTTTATCAAACAGCTGACACACATTATCAACAGTTTATCAAAACAATATCATCATAAACCAAATACTAGTAAGAGAATAGTACCCCAAATGTAATTAGGTCATAAGAAAAAATATATCTGTTCTTGCAGATAAGTAGTCTATATCCACGACGTTCCACTTCCGGGATTGTCCCTCATTTTTCGTCCGGATGTTCGTTTCCTTCCCCATTCTTTGTGTTGGTGTTCTAAACTCCGGTGGATTCGATGGGAGTAAGTCACACATGTGCAAGTCCCAAGCAGCTCTCAAGTCTTAACCTTTAAGTCGCAAGCAAGTCTCAAGTCACTGTGGTGAGAATCAAGAAAGTGAAGTCGAGTCCCTGCTACAAGTCACGCAAGTCACAGTCAAGTCATACAAAAAATTGCCGCTAACGTGAGCTAAAAGACACATTCATGTAGCTACCTTTGTTTGTGTTGCTTGAAATGACAGCTGAAGTTAGATGTTGTGGTTGTCGTGTTTGTAATTTTGAAGTTGCAATCCTTGCACACCGCTGTTCTTTATTTTACAACGAGCATCGACAAACTCCTTATATCCGAATTTCACTATTTTGGACATAATCCCTTACCATGACGGCTGCCTCCTACGTTTGCCTCTGTTGGTCTGCCTCGCTCTGGAAGGTTGTCTAACATCTTGGCAGGGTGGCACATATAGCACAAAGATGTTCCAAAAACTAAACATAACTTCTCAATACATTAAAGTGGCCATATTATGCTCCATTTCAGGTTCATCATTGTAATTTGAGGTTGTATCAGAATAGGTTTACATGGTTTAATTTTCAAAAAACACCATGTTATTGTTGTACTGCACATTGCTGCAGCTCCTCTTTTCACCCTGTGTTCAGGTCTCTGTTTTAGCTACAGAGTGAGACCTCTCAACTTCTGTAACATCTTTGTTGTCAGTCGCACATGCTCAGTAGCTAGGTAAGGATCACACGAGCTAGCTAGCTGTTTAAACTACTTTGGCCTGTACAAGGCAGGATTAGCCGGGAGACTTCTTCTAAACAAGGGCACACTTCACACTTTGTGTGGAAATACCTGCAGAACAGGGACATGGAAGTGCATGACACAATAACAATTTATTTTGTAGATTAGGGTGAATTTGTGTGTGTCGTAGAGGTGTTTTGCCATTGAGAACAAGCTAGCATGGTAACGGTTAGCCCCATAGCCCCCTTGTCTCGGCTAGTGCCGTAGAAAGCCGTGCAGATTTTGACCAGCTCACCAGGAGACTGAAGGCAGAAGACATTCAGAAACCGTATCTCACTCAGAACACCATGGATGGATTTATTTCAAAGTTGTATGCGTGTGGAAGCACCAGAGACACAAAATAACACCCCAAATCCCAGAAAAAGTATTTGTTTTTCATAATATGGGCACTTTAAAAAAAGAATACGGCCTGGATATTACACAAGTCAAGTCTTTTCAAGTCATCTGTCTCAAGTCAAAGTCAAGTCTCGAGTCTCGAGTCTTGAATACCAAGTCAAAGTCAAGTCTTGAGTCTCGAGTCTTGAATACCAAGTCAAAGTCAAGTCGAGTCATCTATCAATCTAAGTCAAGCAAGTCTCAAGTCCTCAAGTTGGCAACTCGAGTCAGACTTGAGGCAAGTTGTGAGACTCTAGTCCCCCACCTCTGTTGTGAGGACTATGGTTAACTGCTCCTCAGATCTCTGCAGGGTAAATCCAGACAGCTAGCTAGACTATCTGTCCAATCAGAGTTTTCTGTTGCACGACTAAAACTACTTTTAAACGTACACACGTTCCATCAAAACAAGTTCCTTCCAGAGGCTATTTTGTAGAGGGACTGTGGCTCCATCCGACATTCAGCACCGCCCAAGACAATTATGATTGGTTTAAAGAAATGCCAATAAAACCAGAGCACGTTTTCCTCCCTTCCCAGAATGCTGTGTGGATGAGCCAGACCCTCCGGAGCACAACTCCACTGACTTCAATGTTTGTCCTTATTTGACCTAGATTTAATTTGGCCTGCGTTGTCTTCATACACTGTCAGGGGCTAAAATGACGCTTTTATCAGAGCATGTCAATTTAGACGAACATCAGGTAACCAACCAACAGATGGAACGAGGGGGGAAAAACACACACACACACACACACACACACACACACACACACACACACACACACACACACACACACACACACACACACACACAACTTGACAATGACACAGTCCTGCACTAAAAGATCGCCATCCAACTCTGGCAAAATGAGGCCATTGTGATAACTCTCCCTGGAGTGCTGAGCTCGAAATAAACTGGCATTACTATATTTAAAAACACATAACTCAAAAAACCCAGTGAATCAGCTTTTAAAAAAAAAAAAAAAGGTCACACCACTCAAGCTAAAAATGAAAGTGCTCCAACTTCAGAAGGATTGTTTTTGTCGTTTAGTTTTTTTTTTCTTTTTCTAATTACCTGCAGCTTTCAGCATCTCTGAATCTAATTTTAGTAGAAAGAAATCATTTGTTCACATGGAGTCAAGCTGTGTGCAGCTTCGATTGTAGATCAAGAATACTCGTAGCTGTTGTGAACTGATAACAGTTGTCGGATGAGTCTTTCATACCCCCACAGATGAAAAGGGCCTTTGTGTTAAGTAACTATGTGCATTCATCTATGAGCCTGCGTTGTCAGATTGACTGTGAGCACCACCGCAGAAATACAAATTTGACTCAGAATTAAAGCACATAGAGCAATGATGTGATTTTAGAGCCAGAAATTGAGGGCACGTCTTGGTTCATCCATCCAGGAACAGCTTCCCCCGGTGTGTGCCCTCCCTCCCTCCTCTGCTCCAAGCCAAAGAATCACTTTTCTCTGAATTATGGTTGTGTTTTATTTTAATGATCCACAAATTCTGTTCCTGCAGATGAGAGGAATCAGCATAAAAGAGCCAGAAATGTTTTGTTTTTTCTCCCCCGCTCGTGTATAATGGGAAGGGAGAGGTGCTTACAGCGCCTTTTGATGAATAATAGAAAATGTTTCATGGAGGTGGAGATGGAGAGGAAAAGAGTTCCAGTGCGGCTCCGGTGGAGGGGGGGGGGAGTGAATTGGAGAAGTAGTTGATGTGTAAATGAAAGAACTTGCAGAGTTTGTCTGCTTTGCTCTTGGGTGGTTTTGGGGGTGAATGTCAGAAGGAGAGGCAATAGCATGAGCGGGGGAGATGAAGTTGTTAGAGAAGGTTCAAAGAGCCCAGAGAGCAGGTTTCGTATTTCTCTAATCCATTTTTGAAAGGATGCCATGCAGAGGTAATCTCAGGAGAAACTATTTGGATATGTCACTAATAATCAGGTGTCAGTCGAGGCTTAAAGGTGTCTGTATCACAGCAGCACCACCTCTTCCTCTGGTGGGAGAAGCTTCAGCCAAAATGATGACTGACCTGGTCATTTAAAGGGTAACTACCGTTTGTTGATGGGAACAACAATCTTTGACATTGGTCCAGTATTAAGGGAGATCGCTGCAGTCGGCAGCCGCGAAAACAAGCTGCAATGTAAGCTAATAGAGCAATTGTCCAGCTTGTATTTACCTTCACAAAAGTGCTCGTTTTGCGTGTCAAGTGTCTGACAACATTAGGGAATGGATTTCTAAGGAGGTCGACCTTTCTGTTAAAGACTAAGATCCTTTTTTACACATAAAACAGCCCCAAATTGCGTTCGCTAAATCCACCAGACTCCATGTAAATAAACAGTAATTTTAGCATCATAAAATACACTTCATTCAAAGTCGACAGAAACAAAATAAAACTATGAAAAGCCATCTTGGGTCATCTTTCCACTTTTCCAACCATCACAACTCTAGTTTTGATTGAAAGAAACACATAGTTTACCGATTTACATGTGAAAATATGTTGGCTCTATACACACTAAAAGTATTGTTTTTTTAAATGGAGTCTGGTGGGTTTAGTGCTAGCGACCTCAGAGCTGTTTCTGGTTAAATAGAAAGGTCTTAAAGAGGTTTTTAAAAAGGCCTATATCTGAAGGGATCCTTTCCATAATGTCACTTTTTCTCCCCTCCCAGAATGCTGTGTGGACTAGCCAGACCCTCCTCCGCAGCGCTGTGGAAGAAGGTCTGGCAAAGCAAGACTACTAATTTAATTACGAACTATTAAATGGGATTACACCACTTCCTGTTTACATGCATCCACCGCTGCAACAGTGGTTGCAAAGAAGGTGTATGCCGTTCCTTTTGAAGGGAGCTTCAACTGATCCCACTGACATCCAATAATTGAGATAAACCTCAGTAATCTCACCAGTCAACATCATTTCAAACGGCACACAGAGACTCAAAAGGCATTCATGAGTCTGGAAATATGACGGTTCCCCCAATCCCTCGCTCTAGGTATTGCTCTCTTAGAATGTCTAACTTGTACATGTAGATATTTTCTTAAAATTCAAACGTCACCTTGAATTATTTCAATGAATAACAGTTTATCTTTACAATTCAGATTTACTACGCTCTTAAACCGAAAGCAGCAGAACCCAGCTCTCCCGGCTCGAGTTAATCAAAAAGTCCATCCCTTTTCACATTGTGTGATCAAAGTTGGCCCCCTTCTTTCACGAGCACTTTTCAGTTCCCCTGACCCTGCCCCGTGGTTGCTCTTCAGGGGGAAAAACACTTAACAAACACAGGATCTCTTTTAAAAAGCCCCGCCACATTGTCACATTGTCATGTTGATGGCCCAGGGGTCCTGGCATAAAGAGCCATTGAGGAAAGCAAGCTTTCACCCCCCCCCAACCCCCTGAATGAGAACACTTCTTTCACCTCGGGCTGGGTATGGGAGAGGTGAGGAGCAGAGGGGGAAAAAGGGGGAAGGCTGGTGGAGGTGGAGATTTGAGGAGAGTGAAGAGATTGAGGATGTGGAGGAGAGGAGGGGAGGGGAAGGGGGGAAGGTTAAGGAGGGCAGTGGAGTGGAGAGGATATGCCTGGGCTGCAGCGCTGACCACTGATCTCTGGGAAACACACACCAATCATTAGAATCAGAATCAGAATCAGAATCAGAAAGGGTTTTATTGCCAAGTACGTTTTTTGACACATACAAGGAATTTGTTTTGGTGTTGCTGGTGCACATCACACATTCTCTAAATGTAATATTAAACAATATAAGTATAGGTAAACAATATAAGTATATGTACACAGTATGTATTAAATTAAAAATAAAGATAGAAATAAAATAAAATAGATAAATAAAGAGCAAAGAGCATTAGAGCAGAGAGAACAGTGGCATGAAGAGCCAGGTGGAGAGTCACGGTGGTTTCCGGGCCTTGTTAATAAGGCTAGTGGCGGAGGGGAAAAAGCTGTTCATGTGGCGTGAGGTTTTGGTCCTGATGGACCTCAGCCTCCTGCCAGATGGGAGGGGCTCAAAGAGTTTGTGTCCGGGGTGGGAGGGGTCAGCCACAATCTTTCCAGCACGCTTCAGAGTCCTGGTGGCGTAAAGGTCCTGGAGCGGCGGCAGATTGCAGCCAATCACCTTCTCAGCTGACCGAATGACACGCTGCAGTCTGCCCTTGTCCTTGGCAGTGGCAGCAGCGTACCAGATGGTGATGGAGGATGTGAGGATGGACTCAATGATGGCTGTGTAGAAGTGCACCATCATTGTCTTTGGCAGGTTGAATTTCTTCAGCTGCCGCAGGAAGTACATCCTCTGTTGTGCTTTCTTGACGAGGGAGCTGATGTTCAGCTCCCACTTGAGGTCCTGGGAGATTGTAGTTCCCAGGAAGCGGAAAGACTCCACAATGTTAATTGTGGAGCCACAGAGGGTCATGGGGGCAGGTGGGGCTGGGTTCTTCCTTAGCCTCTCTTTAGAGCTTCCATTCAGTCACCTGCAGGAGTCTGACTTTACAGGGTTTTCTCGATTGCTAAACGACAGTGGGCACAGCTGGAGTCACATGTGGACCAGACTCTAACCCCAGTCTGCACTAGCCATAGTCACCTGATCTAAACAGTTCACATCACCTGCACAACTCATTCACAGCAACACAACTCTTAACACACATCTCAGAACAGCCACAACACTCAGAACAAGCCTCATCTAGATAACACACAGACACACACACACACACACACACACACACTGTCACTCAGAACACACACAGTAAAAACACTATAGCATCAAACACCAAGACAGAAATCACAAACTTTCTCATCTTCACAGTTTGAACTATTGAAGTGACTTCACACTACTCAATAGTTTCTTTAAAGAAAATATATAGAGGTAATATACCAATTTTTACGTAAGGTAAACAAGACGGAATGAAAAGCAGCAGTTTGCTTCACTTTAGTATTTTGTCTCTAGTAATTTATGGAATTACTGGGGAAAAATCTAAAGGTGCATAACAGTACCAAAGAATAGTGTGACTAATCCTGCCTCTCTCCAGCATCATGAGGCAAGTTTTCTTCATCACACTGGACGTCTGCATCATCTCTAAATACAAATGAATGTGGTGTTTCTATTGCTTTTACCTCCATTACTTTCTGAAAAACAGTATGAACGCAGTTTTACTATTGTAAAGATATAGTGTTTTTCACTTCTTTTTTTTAAATCTGTATATATAACCTCAGACATATTACCTGGACAAATCAGTATATTTGCTCTTTTACCACTGTACCGTTTCTCTCAAACGGTACAGTGTAGAATGGTTACATTCTTATTTGGTGTTTGTGTTCAAAAAAAGGCATTCTGAGCTTTCTCTGTATAAATACCGTATATGTTCACTAACTAGTCTAAAACAAGATACCTAGCATTTGAACAAAGTGCTGTAGATCCACAGTGTTGTGCACGTTGTGGTTAAAGTCATGGGATAAGTGTGTAGAGGTTTGAAAACTGTGTTAAAGCAATGAAAAACAAACTAGAGTTTGGTCCACATGAACTGCTGCTGAGTAGACTGGAGTTAGAGTCTGGTCCACATGTAGCTCCAGTTGTGCCCACTGTTGTTTAGAAATCGGAAAAAAACTGTAAGACTCTTAATATACTAATAATATAAATCACTGTATAGAACATTTCCTCATCATCTCTTCATTAGACGGTGATTCAGCACAAGTCTCTGGAATACCAAATATTGATTTACTGCCTGTGTGTGTGTGAGAGTGTGTGTGTGTGTGTGTGTGTGTGTGTGTGTGTGAGTGTTAGGGCTGAACGATGAATCCTTTTCAAACGGAAATGGCGATTTGAAAGAATGCGATTCGCTAATCAAAGGTGCAATATTTAGTTGAATGTTTGGTTTAACACTTTTTACCTCTCTTTTTATTATTATATTTACTGTTATTTAATTAGATAAATGCTGGAATAAGGTTACCATATCACAAATTCAATGTGCCATGCTTATTAAAAGAAAAACACTTATTGCTGGCAATTCATACCTATGTTCTCATCCTTGCATAAGAACATAGAGCTTACATACATAGGGTTTAGATGTTGTCTCATGTTATAATGCTGCGTGTGTGTCCTGGGTACAGGAATTATTTGAGGGGTATATGCGCTGCTTGCTATATAGGTGTCATCCCTGAGAGGAGGAGTGTGACTGTGAACTGAGGAGTGCAGGAAAAATGGATCGCTTTTTGACTGCAGCTGCTTGTTGGTGGCGTCAGGATGTGTGTTCTTTGTGTTTGTGTTTTGCGTGGGTCGACTGGTATTTCGGATCAGGTCTAACGATCCTCAGTCTGACTCTCCTCAGCTGCAGTATAGTTGCTTCGTGCTCCCAGGGCACAGTATGGGGTATTGCAATAAAAAAAAAAATAAAAAAAAACCGTTCTATATTGAAACAGATGGTACAGACAGTACCATATCATGGTGCTCATTTCTATACTGGCGGAACAAACACCAACGGATTTAAGACATCGCTTTGAGCCAAGCCACATAACATCACACAGACTAGCTGGTGTGCACAAGGCTCAGAGTAATTAAACGATTGTCTCTTGGTGCCAGAGCCACTAACTTCTAAAGTTGTCTCATGCAGCTCTAAAGTCAGGGTAAAGCAAAATCAGTGATTTCTTTCCAAACACACGACACATGTTAGAAAAAATACTTGTTGAAAACATGTGAAAATACTTTAAACTGTGTAGTTCTGCATTACAGATACAGAATTAATAACAGAGGATATAGACGATATGGAATTCTCTCCCTCCCAGCCTACGGAATCGTTCTCCTCTATCATTCAAAAAATCAGTGAGAAATATTTTGCTGCATCAGTAGCCTAAGATGTCCCCCATCGTTTGCTTTTCCTTTTCTCTCTTTCATCACGCTTTATTTCCTCTCATCATTTAATTGTTCCTTTCTTCCGTCCCTCATGTTTTTTATGTTTCCATTTTCTAGATGCTACCTTTCGTTTAATTATTTTATGGAAGCCAACATGTCAACGCCTTTTGAGGGTTTTCTGGCTTTCCTTAGCATTTCTTTTTTATTTATTTTGTCGTATAATGTAACACTGTTGTTTTTTTACATGTGCTAAATAAATCAATTCAAATTGTGGAGTTTGACCTTTTTTAGACAGTTTCTACTCAAGTACATGGGGGGGCAATCATTCTTCAGTTGGGGGCGGTGCCACCCTGTGCCCCCCTTCTAGCCCCGCCCCTGCTGCTGTCTGATTAGTTCTGCCACTTCCCTTGATCGCCACACACATCAGCTACCGTGTGACCTCCATTGAACCACTGACCAGATGTCCATCCTCTGACTGACCATTACTCAGGAACAGCCAAAATCACTAAGCCTTTAAAAGAGCTCCCCATTCTCTACGACCGCCATATGCCAAATGTCTTCCTCTGGACGACTTGTTTGTATCAAGCCTGGTGAAGAGCTCAAGTCCGCCTTGCATGTGACAGCCATGTCCCCTTCCCCCTTAAAGAGATGTAATTAAGTGTCAGAGGAGCTTCAGAGATGACCTCTGGGACAAAAGACTCGGAGGGAACTTTGGCTGTCACCACCAGGTCTACGTGACAAGCGTTGGTCAGCGCCGAGGATCGTCTTTCTCGGGAGGGGCTGGCCGAGAAGAGAGAGAGAGAGAGAGAGAGAGAGAGAGAGAGAGGAGGACAGGTGATTCTGACAGGCCAAAACGGAGGGGTCAAGGGTCAGGTTTGAAGTATTGGCCGGCTGGGAAGCTGATCTGGTTAAGCTCTTGTCTCTATCTTCATCTGAGACGAGCGGTCTGCTCCTCTCCTCGTCGCGGCGCAGCGCCCCCGGAGGTCCTTCCCTTCCCCCCCGCCATTCAGAACTCAAATGAGCAAAGTTTAGGTATCGGAGCAATTATCAGATGAAATTAAAAACTGTGATTGAACGCAGAAGGTTAGGAAAGGGGCAAAGGCTTGGCGGGTTAGGGTTAGGGCTGGCGCACCACGTCCACTGTGAAGGCTGCAGGTTTGTGTCAAAACGGGGGCCAATAAAGAATTAGACTTTAAAGACTCCCCAGCCCTCCCGAGTGTGTCTTTGGTCCGAGGGGAATGAGGGGAAGTCTTTCTTCTTGCGCCCCCCACAGCGGGCGCAAGAGAAAGCATGGCGGCGTGTGTGTGTGTGTGAGCGACCTGTGTGTGTGATTCATGGGGGGGGAAAGAGCACTCCTGAGAAACTACAAACAGGAAGAGAGACACATCCATCACAAGCACGTAACCCCCTCCCCCTGCCACCAAACACACACACACACACACAGTTCACAATTCACTCTCCTTTGCTTGCCACTGTTCCACGCTGTAACAATGGATGTTTCCTGAGGACTGGGGTCGCGGTGACGTTGCGAGCGACGAGCCGACAGTGTGTGAAAGCTCAAGAACCGGCGAATAGAAAGGAGCCAAGGTCTTACTCAACATCCAGCCGTCACTCACTCAAGGACTGTTCTTGAGAAGCCTGCACAACAAGAGAAATGCTTTCATATTCATACGTTTCCTCCCTCAGCACTCATCATCTAAGCCACATGTGTCAAACTTAAGGCCCGCGGGCCGAATCCAGGCCCCTCACAAAATTTTCATCCAGCTCGCAATTATCAATTTCGGTTCAACTTTTGGCCCGCCTAGTTGTGCGCCACACCAAAAAGACGAGAAACTGTTTTTCTAACTTTAATTTACACCACACTCAGAGTAGAAATTAGCAGATTGACCGACTTTTATGGTGCGTTCTTTTTGTCAACTGAGGTCGATCTACGAGTTGTTTTCCGGAGTTACGAACCTAGCTGCAAAAAGAACGCCCCCGAGGTCGTATATATACGACTCGTCAAGTCGTCTGAACTCAGAGGACCCCGAGTTCACGTTCAAAGATGGCTACGTCATGCATCACACGTAGTAAACATTGTGGTTTTCTACAATTTTAAGCACTTTTGTCTTTGTTGTAACCAAATAAAGAAGTCGTACACATAGCGCTGTATACTGCTACCTATAGGCATGTCGCTACAGTCTTATTAGGAGTTAAACATAGTGCTGTATACTGCTACCTATAGGCATGTCTCTACAGTCTTATTAGGAGTTAAACATAGTGCTGTATACTGCTACCTATAGGCATGTCTCTACAGTCTTATTAGGAGTTAAACATAGTGCTGTATACTGCTACCTATAGGCATGTCTCTACAGTCTTATTAGGAGTTAAACATAGTGCTGTATACTGCTACCTATAGGCATGTCTCTACAGTCTTATTAGGAGTTAAACATAGTGCTGTATACTGCTACCTATAGGCATGTCTCTACAGTCTTATTAGGAGTTAAACATAGTGCTGTATACTGCTACCTATAGGCATGTCTCTACAGTCTTATTAGGAGTTAAACATAGTGCTGTATACTGCTACCTATAGACATGTCTCTACAGTCTTATTAGGAGTTAAACATAGTGCTGTATACTGCTACCTATAGGCATGTCTCTACAGTCTTATTAGGAGTTAAACATAGTGCTGTATACTGCTACCTATAGGCATGTCTCTACAGTCTTATTAGGAGTTAAACATAGTGCTGTATACTACTACCTATAGGCATGTCTCTACAGTCTTATTAGGAGTTAAACATAGTGCTGTATACTGCTACCTATAGGCATGTCTCTACAGTCTTATTAGGAGTTAAACATAGTGCTGTATACTGCTACCTATAGGCATGTCTCTACAGTCTTATTAGGAGTTAAACATAGTGCTGTATACTGCTACCTATAGGCATGTCTCTACAGTCTTATTAGGAGTTAAATACCGTCTAATTAGTTATTTTGTAGCTTGTGCAGCTGAAATTGGCTAAAGACGCTCGGTTGCTATATGACAACAATGGCCGAGTCTTGAGCAGAAAGCAGAGCAGTAGCCTAACGTTAACGTTAATCAAAACGTAATTTTCATGTATCAAACTGTGAAATATATTTGTGTAATATGTCAATAACTGGGTGAATAGAATCCTAAATGTTACTAAAAATGTTACAAAAATCCATCTTTTCTCCGACTCGTAGTATTGTGTGACAAAAAGAACGCAACAACCCCGCGGTTATTCGTTTTCCGACATGGATGTGACGTCACACTCGAGCTACTAGTCGCGATTACAAGACAAATGAACGCACCATTAGACTCAGAGATTCCCCCAGATGCAGAGAGTTTTCATATTCAGGCTGTGAAAGAGCTTGCTGTGAGTCGGCTGTGTGGTAGCCTCCTTAAAAGATGTTATCTTGTCTTGCTTGAGTTTTCTCTAACTGTGATGGCAAAGGAACTTTTTCGCTGACTTTTTTAGGGCTTTATGTCAACCAAACTGTAAGTGAGAAGACTAAATGAGACATGCAGTCAAAGATATTTGAGTTTTTCCTCTTAAATAAAAGCATGTCAACAAAGTCTACATGTCTGGCCCCTTGATGTGGCTCTCATTTTCCAGTGTGGCCCTTAGAGAAACTGAGTTTGACAGCCTTGATCTAAGCATAACGCAAACATTCCGCAAAGGAAGGTGCAGCTCACTGCTTGGCTGCTTCTGAAGCACAGTAAAAACACGCAGCAGTGATTTTCTATCTATCCACAGGCCGGAACAGCTTTGCCTCTCAGATACGGACTGACTGGCCGCTGTTCAGGAATGACTTCATCTTGACTGCTATGGGAGGTACATTCCCGCTCAGGTTTGAGGAGGCATAATTATCCATAGCCAGATGAAAGCAATAAACACTGAAGGCTTCAGACTCCGTCTGTTAGTTTGATATCTTTAGAGCAACAGCAAGTACATCAGAGTGAGCGAGGTAATGTGCCCCCCAGGCTTTGTCAGGTTCATGCCTCTCTTTGTCAGGCTATAGCGCTCATCTACATCAGCTTTAAGTGAAAAGGAGCTGCTCCGTCATTCTCACAAAGCACTGACGGCTGTGATGCTTAGCGTGAATAGACGAGTTTGCCACCTCGCATCGATCCACCCACACCCCCCACTCCCTCCGGTCTTTATGACGGGGATTCTGGAGGGGTGGCATGAGTTCAGGGCAGATGTATTTGTGAGTCACATCTCAGCACTGTGGGAAAGGTGTTATGTGGGGCACGGAAGCTGGAGGGTCTGTGTGTTCATGCCAAGGCATGGGAAAAAGCAAAGCCCCCCCACATTCACTTCAATGAGCCCATGCAAGGGCCTTATAGTGGGTTCCATTTACATCGGAACACACAAGCTGGAGTTGGGAATGACGTCACACCCAAGTTGACTGTGTTACCGTTTGGCTCAAGGCCGGCAACAAAAGGGAGGTCACACACAGATAGATTAACAAAAGGTAGTTTATTTAACTAAATATACTAATAACACAAATTAACTAAACATAAATACGATAGTGGGGTGTGTAAATGTAGTAGACATCAGTTGTGTTTGCCATGTGTGGATGAGTGAATGAATGGTGTGATGTGCAGAGGTGGGTAGTAACGAGTTACATTTACTCCGTTACATTTACTTGAGTAAGTTTTTGAAAAAATGATACTTCTAGGAGTAGTTTTAAATCACTATACTTTTTACTTTTACTTGAGTAGATTTGTGAAGAAGAAACTGTACTCTTACTCCGCTACATTAGGCTACAATGAGCTTGTTACTTTTCTTTTTACCTCTTTGGTATTCTACGAGTCATTGTTTTTATCCCCCCGCGTACGCCTCATTTTAATGTTTTATTTTGACAGAGAGAGAGACTTCCGCTAAAGCCTCTACCACGTGACTGGGTTTCACCCAATCAAACGTAGTTGTGCAGTCCCGTCACCTTCCTCAAACCTAGCAGCGGGATGGGTTAGCTTTTACAGTCGCAGCAAAACAAAAATGGCAATGTCAGAAACGTCACAGACGAGGAGGAACCGCGCCCTGTACTACGAAGCAAGATCAACATGCCCTGGATTTATTTCAGTTCCCCGGCTTCACCTAACCTAACCACCGCGGTCCCGCATAAACTGTGTCATGACGCTGGTTATCAACTAGTTCAACCAACCCAGGGTTTGTCAATCCAGCGGCGCCTGTTCACATAAAAGAGGTGATGTTTGCACAACATGACCAACAATAGCCACATATTTTACATAAGAAGAGCAAACTATAATTCTACATAAATATGAACACATACATGGTTTAACAGGGAAAATGCAATACAGTCGCTGCTTCCTCAAACGGGAAGGAAAGCTGGCAAAAAAAAAAGAAATTGCCGACGCTGTAGATGCGCACAACTCTTATCAATATCACTTCCCCATCAGTCAGGCACAATATCTGACCATAATTACACTTGTACTTTCCATAAACTGTCGTTGCTTTAGGCTTTTATTTCAGTTGCAACCATGGCAGTGAGAGCGATCGTGAGAGCAAATAAAAAATATAGAAAACATAAAACCGCTGTGCGCATTACACACGGCAAATATCGACATCAGGGAATGTTAACGGGGCTGTCGGTCTCTAAATATTTTTTGTATGAGCACACCCCTCTCTTTTTCTCTCTCCCCCCTCTCTCTCCCTCTCTCTCCGCGCACCGAGCTCCACCTGATCTTCTAAGAACGGTGAAGCCGTTATCAGTGGAGTATTGATCGGTCAGTAGGCGGTGCTTTCACACCAGTTGATCTCTGATCTCCAACTTAACCTGCTCCCGACCAGGTTAGGCGTCCAGCATAAGTTACCACGGCGATTGAACCCGATAACAAGTGATCCACCTTTGTGAATGAAAGCATGTTTACCTTAGTAAAAGTACCAAACAGCAGCTCCATTACCTTGTTCTAGTTCTGCCTGCAGAGTCTGGTAAAAAAAAGTGTAAAGGTTTGGAAATTTGTGTTACTTGTGCTTATTTATTTTTTTATGTATTATTATTTTATTGATATTATTTTTTTAAGTACTTGATTTTACCTGGATTATTTTAATTTAAGATATTTTATAATTAATTAATTAATTTAAATTAATTTAATTGATTGGATGAACTATAATTTGTCTAAATATGATTATTTTGTATTTTTTGTCCGTCTGATTGAAATGCTTGTGTTAAAAAATAAATCAGACGTTACTCAACAGTTACTCAGTACTTGAGTAGTTTTTTCACCAAGTACTTTTTTACTCTTACTCAAGTAATTATTTGGATGACTACTTTTTACTTTTACTTGAGTCATATTATTCTGAAGTAACAGTACTTTTACTTGAGTACAATTTTTGGCTACTCTACCCACCTCTGGTGATGTGTGTTGTAAGGTGTAACAAACCAAACAAAGAACAAAATGGTGGATGACTTCAGGAGGACCAGCTGAGAGAGAGTGAGACTCCCAGGAGAGCAGTCTTATGACTTCTGTAAGCCACGCCCAGATGGCCAGGTACAGAAGACCCTCCCAACTCCACCTACCCGCCCACTCCCAGTACCTGCAGACAAAAGGAGAAAAACATGACAGGCAGGCAGATTGGGAAAGGTCGTCACAACTGTACAGTGGCCGGGAAGTGCAATGCAACATTACAAAGAACGAAACACTTTTACAAAGCTCGAGACAAATTTACATTTTGGAAAACAAATTTACATTTTGGAAAACAAATTAACATTTTGGAAAAAAAAATAACATTTTAGAAAACAAATTTACATTTTGGAAAACAAAATAACATTTTAGAAAACAAATTTACATTTTGGAAAACAAAATAACATTTTAGAAAACCAATTTACATTTTAGAAAACAAATTTACATTTTAGAAAACAAATTAACAAGATGCAAAACACTTTTACCAGTCCCGAAACAAATTTACAAATGACAGATTCTTTACGGAAAGGGAATGTACCACATACCGGAAGTGATGAGGTGTTGTTGGTGAGCGCAGTCAATTTGTGTTGTTGTGAGTATACGGCGTGAATAAAGTTTATGGTGACTTTACTGGTCGGTGTTTGGAGTTTTTTAAAGGACGCGGACCTAACGGAAACATTGGATAAACAGGGAACGTATCGACAGCCGCGGCCGGATCGAAGGTACAGCGGGGGGGGCAGCTGAGTCCGTCTGCAGCTGCAGGACCTGGAGCTCACTGCCCATTCCTGGGAGCCAAAACCGACACCACGCAGCTGGAGACCTGGGCCGTATTGCTGGGCCCGCTGGAGGGAAGGGAAGCCTGTGAGAATCAGATCCAGGACTGAGCGGAGCGAACTGTCACAACCTGCTGAAGTTTAAATCACAGGTTTCCTAAAGTGAGTCTGGCGGGACTCGGACTGTGGATGACGAAACATGACTTTAAGTCTCGTTAAATAAATAAATACATGCAGAAATAAATGAATCATTAGTGGGGGGAGTGAGCCTGGACATTTCAGTCTGTTTAAACTTCACTTTGAAGCAGAACCTCTTAGTTCAGAAGGGTGAAGTTTCCGTTTGTACTCATATCTGTGAACTGATTATAATAAATATTCTTTGTATTAACACATTAATTAGTCTCTTTGTCTTTTTGTTTAAAAAAAACTAGAACATCTAATGATATTTTGACGATTTATAGTGATTTTATTTCCGTTAGACCTTTGCCTACATTGACGCTGATGCATTAAAGACGGCCCATAGACAGTATATAAGGCAGTGCCTCCCCTGTTCCAAGATGGCGGCTCTATTGACGCATTCGATCCATGTCCATAACTGCCGTAGTCAAGGCGACATGTATACAACACCTCATCACTTCCGGTATGTGGTACATTCCCTTTCCGTAAAGAATCTGTCATTTGTAAATTTGTTTCAGGACTGGTAAAAGTGTTTTGCATCTTGTTAATTTGTTTTCTAAAATGTAAATTTGTTTTCTAAAATGTTATTTTGTTTTCCAAAATGTTAATTTGTTTTCTAAAATGTTATTTTGTTTTCCAAAATGTAAATTTGTTTTCTAAAATGTTATTTTGTTTTCCAAAATGTTATTTTGTTTTCTAAAATGTAAATTTGTTTTCCAAAATGTAAATTTGTCTCGAGCTTTGTAAAAGTGTTTCATTCTTTGTAATGTTGCATTGCACTTCCCGGCCACCGTACAACTGCGTTCCATTTAACAAGTCAGAGTTTCAAGGTGGGGTTTTTCGGTTCTAGCCAGGTTAGCCATCGTTAGCAATACCAGTTTATAACAACGCATTACGCCGTTCTTTGTGCACCCAAACAAATGTAACAACATGTCCACAGATAGAAGTTTGACAGGACTGTGTGTACGACTGATTTAGTGAGACACAAATAAGACCGAGGTGGCAGCCGTGTTGGGTTTTTAGCTCGGGGTACTTTGAGGTTGTCCGACTTCCCAACTTGGAAATCTGAGTTCAAGGGGCGGGTTTCCGTCTTTGACCTTGGAAAATCCAACTTCTTAACACAAATGGAACGCACTGTAACTTCCACTGGGGATAGGCAGGCCCAGATCTATGAACAGGCATTCTGGGCACATGCCTAGGGCCCTCTTGTCACTAGGGGGCCAGGACAGAGGGCTAAAGAACATAATGAAAATATATCAGTGTTTTCCACACATAAACTTTACTTTACTAGCCTTTTTTTATTTCGCATGTAGATTGATGCACATAATGTGAAACCAAAGTTCACAAGCGAACTTTCTGCACGGACACTTATATTAGCTGTACGCCATTAGCAACATGTACTGAGGTTAGCACAACATGATGATGTATAAGACGTGGCGTCACTCCCCCGTTGTAAACATAACGTTATGTGAATAGAAACACATCCAACATGCTAACGCACATTCAACGGCATCACTCACATGTGCCGATCACCGGGACAAGGAAAAACAAACGGGAGCCCAACTCCTCACCCCCGCTGCTTTCAAGCAACCTGTAGAGGCAATATGAACCTACTTCTCTGAGAAACCCATATGGCCCTATCTTGCACTCAGCGCAATTGCCTTTGTACACTGACACATGTATCATTCCTATTTTGCACCCGACACACAGCAGACTTTTCCCTCCACAGACACACGTCAGTAAATTAGGGAATGTATTTGCGCTCCTGGGGGCGGTTCAGTGAAAAGAGGAGGCTTGTTCAGGTACAAACGTTCCCTGGTGCTATTTTGCAGTTTCAGAAAACAATTCCGCCACTGACCAGGAAAAACCTGATCTAAAGTCAGTGGTCCTAGTCTAAAGTCAGTGGTCCTAGTCTAAAGTCAGTGGTCCTAGTCTAAAGTCAGTGGTCCTAGTCTAAAGTCAGTGGTGCTAGTCTAAAGTCAGTGGTGCTAGTCTAAAGTCAGTGGCGCTAGTCTAAAGTCAGTAGCGCGTTATTCAGATGCTATTTTAGGGGCGCATGCTTGGCCATAATGTAGCGTGTGCACAACGCACATACACTTTGCTTCTCTCATCTAAACAGACTCAGCAGTTCCCATTTTTGCAAACCATACATAATTACAAAGAAAAATATTACTGAAAATGCGCTTCAGGTGTTTGGATAGGTCAGGAGGCACTTTACAGTACAGTCCTCAAAAAGTCCCAGCATTCTTTGTGGCTTGTTGTGTTTTACACAGTGTTCGAATTATCTTTTTGTCTTCAAGGGGGTCTCTCTATCTCATAAAAAAAGTTGGCACACCCCGCCCATAGCCTAACAAGGCTATACAATTAAATAACCTAGGCGCGAGTGGCGCTTTTGCGCAGTATGCACACAGCAGAGTCTTTTGCCACGAGTCCAAGTCAAGTCTCTGGCCATCTGATCTTTCCCATAAATCTTATGAATTCAAAGCATGTCCAGACAGTACAGTATTAAAATCAGTTGTGGAATAACTTTATGGGGTCTACTTAATACATACCTCTAGCCCTCAGACCTGGTGAAATATTAACCTAAGTCTGTCACATTATATGGATACAACTATAAAGATACAATGTGCCTGTTCCCAGCATTAGCACAACACTTTGCCATGGTTAGCTTGTTACCTGTGATGATATCATATATTCTAAATGTAACGTCTCTTTCATTCAAAAAAATGTCTAATGTCGAAGTGGAAATCAAGAGAATAGTGGCAGCGCCACACCAGTTACAGAACAACATGCATCTCAACGTCAGTCCAAATAACGCACAATAAGCAGTTTGAACTCACTGATGTAATGTAATTTATTTTCTTAGGGCCCTATCTTGCACTCAGCGCAATTGCCTTTGTACACCGACGCATGTATCATTCCTATTTTTCACCCGACGCACAGCGGACTTTTCCCTCCACAGACGCACATCGGTAAATTAGGGAATGTATTTGCGCTGCAGGGGGCGGTTCAGCGAAAAGAGGAGTGCTCCGGCGCAAATGTTATCTGGTGCTATTTTGCAGTTTCAGAAAACAATTCCGCCACTGACCAGGAAAAACCTGGTCTAAAGTCAGTAGCGCGTTATTCAGATGCTATTTTAGGGGCGCATGCTTGGCCATAATGTAGCTGTGCACCACGCGCATACACTTCTCTCATCTAAATGGACGCAGCAGTTCCCATTTTTGCAAACCATACTTAATTACAAAGGAAAATATTACTGAAAATGCGCTTCAGGTGTTTGGATAGGTCAGGAGGCACTTTACAGTACAGTCCTCAAAAAGTCGCAGCATTCTTTGTGGCTTGTTGTGATTTACACATTCCATTTCGTGGAATCGTGGATGTGTTGATGACATAAATGAGGAAATATTAGAGGACTTAAGGAGACGTGATGTGGAACTTTGGCGGGATCTGGTCCGGGAGTAATGCGCGATGTGCTCCTGATGAGGAGATGGAGTGGGGGAGGAGGAAGGGGCACAACAGGAGCAGGTGGTGCGTTTGGAGCCTCCATGGCTGCAGCAATCTTCTCCAGACTTGAGGAGATGCGCCCGAGAGGAGCAGCCACATCGCCACCCGGCCAAGACGGCATTTATTACTTTGCCGCATCCCAGACAGCTCCCGCTGGCGTGCGCCAGGCAAATCCGCCGTTATAATAGCAATCCGCCATGGAACAAGCGCCCTGCTCTTAAAAGGGAATGTGAGATGACGCTCTGATTGGTTTATTTCACGTTACGCCCAAACCACACCTAGCTACTTCAGACAAACCCATTTTAGATTTGCGTCGGGCGCAAAGAGTCATTTATCCCGCCGGTATCATAGCAACAGCCCCCGAGATCCGCCCACAAAGATACTTGCGTTTTGCGTTTCATACTTGCGTTTCAGATCGTTAAAATAGGGCCCTAAGTGTTAGTAGCTCAGTGAAACTGAGTCCAGCGCGAGAGAGACCCGACTCAGAGGAGGAGAGGTTAGTGTGGCCAGCGTCTCCACGGCAGGTGACAGTGCGCACGGATCCGCTGCGCCACGCATGGATGAAATAATGAAATAGTAGCCTCAATAGGACTACAGTAACACAAATATGTGCAGAATAAGACCCAGTGTTTGGTGGACCGATGTACACCTTGTTCACTTAATAGCCTACAAATCATCCACGGGATCAATTACGCATCACATGAGTTTGCCCCCCCCCGACACAGCGTTTGTTCCTGGGGAGATGAATCAGTGCGTCCTGCCTCCTGTGCGCCAGGGATGTCTGAGCCTCAGCAACTACTAACTATAAAGATATAATTTACCTGTTCCCAGCATTAGCACAACACTTAGCGATGGTTAGCTTGTTACCTGTGACGAAATATGCTAAATAACGTCTCTTTCACATTAGAGTGTGAGTGACTGACCTGCCTGGGTGCGTTTTGAGATGCCTGATGAAGTCCGACGTTACACCTTGCACGTAGCTGTTGGCTTACTGCCACTGTTTACAAAGTTATTGAAAACAAAACTAATGACAAAAGCAAGATCACTTCTTCGGACTTGCAAGTGCTGTGAAATCGATCGTATGCGGTTTGCTCACGTAGCCTAGTGGTGTGGTGGTGAAGTGCAGTCATGCTGCGTTCATGAGCGTAGGGTAGGCTCAGGTCTACGTCCGTAGTAGCCTATATTTTAATTTGACATCTTTAATGGGAAGAGATCGCACAGGGATGGATAATGAGCGTTGATTAAGATTAAATTACAATGCCACATATGACAGACACCTTCAGATATGAGAGACCCCCTCAGATTTTTGACTTTGGTGCTTTCATGGGAGCCAGTCCTCACTCTATGGGAGCTCGGCTCCCTCTGGCTCCCACGTAATTCGGACACTGGTTTTACACAACATTTCCATGAATGATGGATGTGTTGATGATATAAATCAGGAAATATTAGAGGACTTAAGGAGACGTGATGTTGAACTACGGTGGGATTGGACACTCTGGCGGGATCTGGTCCGGGAGTAATGTGCTCCTGGTGGAGCGGGTGGACGGAGATGGAGTGGGGGGAGGAGGAAGGGGCACAACAGGAGCAGGTGGTGCGTTTGGAGGCCCACGCTCCATGGCTGCAGCAATCCTCTCCAGACTTGAGGAGATGCGCCCGAGAGGATCAGCATAATCGCCACCCAATCAAGACTGCATTTATTACTTTGCCACATCCCGGACAGCTCCCGCTGGCATGTGCCAGGCAAATCCGCCGTTATAATAGCAATCTGCCATGGAACAAGCGCGCCTGCTCTTAAAGGGAATGTGAGATGACGCTCTGATTGGTTATTTTCACGTTACGCCCAAACCACACCTAGCTACTTCAGACCAACCCATTTTAGATTTGCGTCGGGCGCAAGAGTCATTTATCCTGCCGTTATAATAGCAATAGCGCCCGAGGTCCGCCCACAAAGCTACTTGTGTTTCATACTTGCGTTTCAGATCATTAAAATAGGGCCCTATACTGTATGTTTAACATGATTGAATGTAGGCTTCATTAAAAAAAAAATGCAACAGAGAGCGCCGCACCTACACACGCACCCCGGCAGCCCAAACGCACAACAAGTCCATTGCTCTAAACAACAGCTAAGTTATAGTCAGTTAAGTCATTTTTTGACAAAAAATACTTTTTGGCCTAAATCATCTCCTCATGGTGCTGACCACCTCTGGTAAAATTGCCTACATCTTCATTTGAACAGTTCATCTGATTCTACACCTTTAGTTTAATGGCCTATGTCAAGTGTGTGACTTAGGACGTTCAGTTTTTTGTATTTTCTGAAAAACCTGAATAAATGACTTAGGCAATTATTTTAGGAAGGTGACGATATGTATCTTAGTCAGTAATTGTATCGCTAGACACAAGGGGGCCCCTAAAACATCCTTCCATGGTAACAATATGAAGGGTGTGTGTATGTGTGTGTGTGTGTGTGTGTGTGTGTGTGTGTGTGTGTGTGTGTGTGTGTGTATGTGTGTGTGTGTGTGTGTGTGTGTGTGGATTGAAGGTGTGACACAGAGCCAAGGATGTTCTTTTGGCTGATGGTGTTAGCTTTCATTAGTGCTCTCCTGATGGAAGCCACCGAGGACGGGGTCAGTGTGTTTGTCAGGCTCGGTTGTTGAAGAGGGTGCTGGGATCGTGATCAGCGACTCTTGCCAGGGCGCCACACATACTGCATCTCTACCAGGCCTGGGGGAAGTAGAATAAGTTAGTATAAAGGCATGTTTTTAATATGAGTAAACTAGCATATTTTCTGTCACTGTTATAAAGAGTCCAGGTGCAGTACTGGGATTCTGCTTCCTTCGAAGCAGTCCTGCAGTCCAACAATGTAATAAATCTGAAGCTTGGGACAGACATTTGTGGTCCCCAGATGAATCCTAATAACTTCACTGACTCCCTGACTTTTCTTTTAGTTCCACTGTCAGGTCAAAATTTCAATTTGTCCAAAAACTTTGGTTTATGACCAAATACCTGTAAAACTAATGACAATCCCATCAGCCTCGGCTGTAGTTTGTATTTAGTGCCAATTAGATAATGTTAGCATGCTATCATACCATGCTAAACTAAGATGATGAACGTGATACACTATATAACTGCTTATCATCAGCATGTTAGCATTGTCAATGTGAGCATGTTAGCATGCCGGCATTAGCATTTAACTCAAAGCGCCACTGTGCCTAAGGGCCGGTTTATAGGACGTCTGACCATGTAGGTAATCAAATGTGTTTATAGTTGTTCTAATTAAAATAGTTGATCTAATTGAATTGAGTTAGAGCTCTCATCTAGAGCAACCTGAATCAGTGGGTCCCTTCTCACCTCCGCACAGCTGGCCAGTCATAGTGGGAAGTGAGTGTAAAGGTCAGATTGTTGGTTTCGTAGGGTTAAAAACAATTGTCGGACCCGGCCGAAAGTTGTTCCACCATCCATGCACTGTGAAAGCTGTTCCACCATCCATACACTGTGAAAGCTGTTCCACCATACATACACTGTGAAAGCTGTTTCACTGTTCGATACACCTTACAACCTAACAGAGCCGGATGTACAAGGAGTCTTTCTGGTTCTGTAGGTTGGCTGTGCAAATAGTTTAGCTTAATTCTCTAAATTAGCTAAAGTCAAGCTTCAGTTTAATTACTCATTAAGCCACTTATTGATTAAAGTAAATGATTAAATCTATTTGCTCACAAAGGGCTTCTAATAGTCTAGTTGCCAGTAGTTGCAAAATGTTACACTTAGACTATCCCATGATCTCAATTCCTTCTCATGTTTGTACCATTATTATAGGATTTTCAAAATGACACACAAAAACCACCAGCTAGAGTTCTCTTTGCCTACATCAACTGCATCTAGCTGACCTTCTTTGTGACCCTCTAGAATTCTTTTTTTGTTTGTTTTTTACCTCTTCCTGTGTTAACAGGACTGCCCTCTTGCCAATTTAAATAGCATCATCATTCCATCAACCCATAAAGATTCCCATCAGGGGTTGAATGTGGTTATAAAGAGCCTCCAGCTCTCCCCCGCCCTCTTCTCTCCTCCCCCACTGTACCCATCATCCCCCATCCAGTTTCGGTGACTGATGTCCTGATTAAACAGAGAGGGTGATTGATCCATCATATCCATCACTCTGTCCGTCTGCGGCACAGTATGGTGTCATCCCTTCACTCTTTTGTGCAGAATTCCAACCTTTGTGCCGCACACGTGTGTGTGTGTGCATATGTGTGTGTGTGCATACATGTGTGTCCCCCGCCCTCCTGTGTGTGCAAAGCACTCCCTATCCCCATGTGAGAGTGTGACAGATGCAATTTGGTCATCATCGTCAGTGGTAATCTAATTTCTTTTGCATGTGTGTTTAACTGTTTGGGGACACCATATGTTCATTGTGCGAGTGCAAGTGAAGTCGGGGGATGGGGGGGGGGGAGATTTTGTGTTCACGTGTCAAACACAGTCCAGGATTTGACCAGGTCCAAACAGCCTCTCCCTCTCACTGTGTTTCCCCCTCATCCATCTCACTGACAGTGGCAGAAACAGTAGCCTCCCCGAGCGCTCCTACAGGGCCCTGGGCTAACAGCAGGAGGCCCTGCCTGCTATGTATGGACGCCTTGTGAGCTGGAGCACAACTGTTCACAGGCGGGTTCACTTGTTGAGGACACCCCACCGTCGCTGGGTCGACCTCTGTGTGGACCTGAATCGAGCTGCCAGGTCCCAAACCCATTTGTCTACTGGATATTTTGACAACTATCCATGACCCTTCACCTTTTTTTTCCAGAGCTGTAAGTGATACTAATACAAATGATCTGACTAATCCGTCCTATGTGCTGTTAAAGTAACCATGAAGTATGAAATGAGCCTGTCACTTTGTGTTAGTTATTCCCACATGTCCCAATTGAACACTGTAAAAATACAACTCTATTTATTTTATTCAATACAACTTTATTGTGTGGATGTAAATGTACAAGGAAACCAATAATAATAATAATAAAATAAAAAAATCTTTCATAGTGACATAAATGAAAAGCAAGGTGTTGTGGAAAGCAGGTATGTTCAAGCTTAAGGGCACAATGTACTCCTAAACGGACACGTACAGCCGACAAAGCTGATCAAATGAATGTTCGAATGACGAAATTTACACCATTAGACCCTCACTGCCATCCGGATGAGGAAAGTATAATTTGGGTTTCACCTGGAAAGTTTTCAGACAGACTGTACATTCTGATTCCAAAGCACACTTACACTGTGGCAGGGGCGATTCTAGGGTCAGAGCTTTAGGGGTGCTGAGCACCCAATGAGCCCCACTGCCACCACCCACCCTCTTTTCACACAAAAACCAAAAATATGTCTATTGAAAAATAACTTTATCATTTTAACATTGGTTTAACTAACTCCAACATCCAGATTTTTTTTCTTTTTTTTGAGACCTTTTCAGAGCACCAGCTTAATTGTGAGAGTTCACACAGACAGCCCCCCTGTAACAAACACAAAACCTTCTTCACTCAGCTGGTTTTCCTGGTCGCCGCACTTTATTATGAAGAAATGTGGTGAAAAAATAATGTTACAAAAAGTAAATGTAATATAGGCTACTTAATGCCAATAAGTTAGTATAGGAGTATGAGTAGTTACTGTTTTGCTTGCCACTATTCTCTATATGTCAATTTATTGTTGTTGTTTCCTCACCTGGTTGTTCCTGCATGCTCTCCCTCTCCCCTTCTCCATCTCCCTCTCTTTCCCTTGGCACTGACAATCATACACAAATATATTTTTAAGCAGGAGAGTTGAGGTCAGTTTGTCATGTCACAAAAAATGTTATGGAGACCATTTACAGATTCTAAGGATATGATCAAAAGGCACACAGAGGAGTGTCATTTTAAATGTCTTTATTATTATTATTATTATTGGGCTTAGAAACTTTTTTTAAATCACAAATTCCTTTCACAAGAGAAGCTGTATTCTCCATTGTGGGTTTGAAATAAATAAAAAAAAATAAAAGCAGGGGACCATTGCCTAGATAAGTAATTTGATACAACAGATAGCTGGTTTGCATTATCTGTTACTTTAGCTTGACACTTTTCAGAAGAACAAAAAAAAAAAAAAACAAGACAGAGGTCATTATGGACTGTCCCTAGTCTCTCTCCTGAATCTGTCTTTTTTCTTTTAAAGAACTGTTGTATGTCCATTGCTCACTGGCAGGCCACACACACACACACACACACACACACACACACACACACACACACACACACACATAGAGAGAGAGAGAGAGAGAGTAATGCTATGAGTTCAGGAGTTAAGCCTGGTTCAGGTTAAATCCTCTGTGTGTGAGGAATGAATACATACAGCAAAAGAAAAACATTAAACTTTCTTTTATTGTCTAGTTTGATAGTCAGCCACAACTGAAAAATAAGGCCGGTTCCTATCCGACGGAAGTTAGCGTTGCTATGGTACTGATGAACAAACCTGCTAATTGGTTAGCTAGCAACAGACAACTATTGACATTATACCGCTATATCACATTTAACCGACGTGACATGTCAACGTCCTGGGCTACTATACTCCACCAAGCAGGCTTTCTATTTCTATCTGTATAAGAGAGGTCAGAGAGACATTCACCGGACATTCAAACGCTTATCACTCGTTCTAGTCTCTCCGCCATTTTTGTGAGTCGCTTCCGAAGCTTTTCAATGGTGTAGTACGACGTCCGCTGGGGGCGTATTGTGGAGCTGATTTCAACTGCCAGTGTGAAGGCGGCATTATTATAGGTGTACACGTGATTCAGGTACTCACCGATATGGTGTGTGAGACACAGCTTTGGATCAACTTAGTTGATTCACAACACTACATAACGGGTTGTCACTCTGCGTGTGTTTCGTGCTGGATGACGGTGGTGTTGAGTGGTTCAGGTACCGGCAGGTACAGAGGAGAAGTAGAAGAAGAGAAGAGGGTCATACCATTTGCTGAGCGGGGATGTTTTCATTTTCATCCTTAACACATACATTTTAAACCACAAACTACGGAGTATGTTTTGGACATTATTTAACCTTCTCAAAGATGAACAAAAATGTTAGAATAACAACATTTCTTACTCCAAGTTTTAGGGGTGCTGAGCCTCGCCCTTGCACTGTGGTATGAGCTGCTGGCCAATATCAGATGATGACTGCTCACATATTAATCATGCACCTAGTTGTATCTGTCTATCATCGATTGTTCTTTTGTTTCTTTTAAAGTGATCGCTTCGCCCATCTGGCATTATTAGTATCACATTCATACTTACTGTAATTTCCTTTTGTGTGTTTGTGCATGAAATGCAAGAAAACGTGGGTTGCAAGTTGGATGGCTGATCATCACATGGTAACAAATGTAGTCCACAGCCATTACTTTGGGCTCTGTGAGTCTGCATTAGGGCGCATAGGCACTTTGAGCTAAATGCTAATGTCAGCATGCTGATGTTTATCAGGTACAATGTTATCCATCATGTTAGCTTAGCATGTTAGCATGAAAACATTTGTTAATTAGCACTGAATACAAAGTTCAGCTGAGGCTGATGGATTTCATAACAATCCATCCAATAGTTGTTGAGATATTCTGTCTGGTCCAAAGTGGTGGAATGCTGTCTAGTAACAGAACTGATAGGAAGTTTGTCAAAACTGATTTGTCAAAATAGTTTTTTTTGCCCAAAGAAGCTGCCCTGCTATGCCCTGCTACCCCCTGAACTGCTACAACTACTATTTCTAGTCATAGTTCCATTATCTTTATTATACCTATAAATTGCCACTCTTCATCACACCCCCAATTGGCAGCGGCAGATGGTCACCCACCAAGAGCCTGGGTCTGTCCCAGGTTTCTTCCTAAAATAAGTTCTTCCTCTTTGTTTTTCTACTGTTGCACTAAATGCTTGCTCTTGGGGGAAATATGGTCTTTGTAAATGATAGTGTGGTCTAGACCTACTCTATCTGTAAAGTTTCTTAAGATAACTCTTGTTATGATTTAATACTATAAATACATTTCATTGAATACATTTCATTGAATCTTCAGACTATATCTGCAATGTTAGGGAAAACTGTTTCATGCAGTTAACAGACATAGCCTATTTGGATTCCTCTGATGAAAATTCGATGAACAGTGTGTCAGATCTGATGTTATTTTTTCTTCACCGCTTCCTTTACTTCTAAACAAAATCTTAAGGCAAACTAGGATTTGTTAGTGCGCGATTGCCACTGATTTAATGGAGGACATAGAATAAAGAGAAGCAGGAAAGAACATAAAAAGAAATGGGAGCAAACTTAGGTCAAATAGTGTTTGCATCATTCTGGGTGTTTGTTTTAACCTGTCTGGAGTCCCAGATGGGTGGGACTTCTGAAAAAAGAAGACAATACAAGTGCCAAGCATTGAGACAATTACAGGAAAGCAATTGAAAGTCATTTGGCAGTTCTGCAGTGACCTCACATGAATTGTCCTTAATGCAATATTCCCCGCTCATCTGCTATCCCAGCAGGTTAAGAACATGGGAAGACTAATTTGATAAAACGGTATGTGACCCTGGTGTGTTTGGAAAACATGGGTGGAGAGAAAGACTCGGTAATGAGTTCTATAAGCGTGCAGAGTGTGGCGCAGGAGGACAGGGACAAATGGTGGGGTGGAGGACTTTTGCAAGCTTTGAGAACTGTCAGCACACTGCAAGCTGAGTTAAAGGGGGCTGGAAACGTGAGGGAAAATTCACTTTAGACTTCACAAGGTGTGTTGTCTTTAAGTGTGTGTGATAATCAATCAAAGTGCACAATGAAGATGTAGCTCAACAGTTTCCCTTCAAGCCTTTGCTTGGACAGATCTCAGTGTGATCTTAATTATCATATCAGTAACTAGCAGCTAAAGCATTTTCAAAGTCCCTCCCCGCAGCAGGAGATCAGCAGGGCTGATACCTGGAGACCCAGAGGGCCGCTAACTTCAGGACATGAAAGACAACCAATTCTTTTATCCAGACAATAGATGGTGGATGGGCCCCCGCCCTAATTCACATTCAATATGGAGCTAGCTGCTCCCGCAAAAAGGTGGCTTCTTTTATCAAGCTCTCTGGTGAAACACTCGCTCCCTCTCCAGGGCGCAACTAATCTTAGCTGACCCTTGACTCGGAGCGTAAAACCTTCTAAAGCCCCCGGTCATATATGTGGCCCATCGTGGTCTTGTAAAGACTGTTAATGTTAAAAGGAAATGTGAAGATCTGTAAAATACTCTGGGGAATTGTTAGCCAAAGATGTTGATGTTGGGGAAAGTAAATTAGTTCTCGTATTTGCAAAACTTTAAAGTGTACATGTGCACTCTCGTAGACGTATATAAGTCTTGAGGGACGGGTGCACCGGAAAAGTCGCTTTTAGGGCAAAAGGGAAATATCCTGCACACTGTCTGACAACCAGAACTCTTTATTTACTGTTTAATCCGACAAGTATCTCCCTCAGGTCAATGCACGTTTTTTTTCCCCTTAGGTTTGCAAAACTGAAATTTCGGGAGATTTTCAATCAAGTCAATTGGCACTAATTAGAACAATAGGTGTGTTTCCATCCACCTGTTTTTATGTGCAATTTGCTTTTAAAGGTCCGATGTGTGGGAATTTCTCCCATCTAGCGTTGAGATCATATATCGCAATCAACTCTCTCGCGCCACGCAGTTCAAAGTAGGTATTACAGCTACGGTAGCCTTCACGCTCCAAAAAGCCGGTCTCTTGCTCTTTTCAATCTCCTTTTTCTTTTTCTGGGCGAAGAAGAAGAAGACTCCTGCTCCTGACATTTGGATTTTGAATACGTGTGGTCCTCCATATTTCCTTCTTTAAACTTGCCGGGGCCCGGGAAGCTACGATACCCATTAGCAGCATTAGCAGCACCTGTGAGTTTATCATGGGACAGCGAAAACGTGAAAGGTGGAGCAGTATGTCCTGTATGTCCCTTACCGGCTAACGTATTTCAAGATGGAGCATGAATATGGAGCGTCTACCCCAGTTCATGCAAATGAAAATGTAAAATTTCAAGGCAAAAGGAATACTTGGAATTGATGGTGGAGGTAAATATTCATGAAAAAGGACAAGTTGGTGAACGGGCAACACAGATTTTGATAATGAACAACTGAACACGTTAGATAAATCCAACATATTATTTGCAAATATATACAGCCTATATGTGAAAAAAACAAAACATTAATAATAGGCTTACTGGCCTACAGGTAAGGTGGTCACTAAGTTATAGCCATCCACAGATCCAGTTCATCCTAAGGATTCAATGGGCCACATGTATGTTTAACATTCAAACTTTTCATAAAATCATGCCAACAATTATTTTAATAACTTAGTAAACTATGCACTTAAAAGGTATATGTAAAAAGGCTTTGCGCCGCCAACACGTTATTGTAGGCCCAGTTTAATATGCAACTTAGTTTTATACAATATATGTAGTAGGGGGGCCCTGATCTGTCTCTCTTTCAGTTAAGGTGTCCTTGGTTTAAAAAACCTTGAAGACCCCTGATCTACACCAATGCTGTCACGTTTTCAGCCCTTTCTGAAATGACTGTGTCCTTGGCATATTTCAAACTCCCACAGAAAAGACCTCTAGGCCCTAGAGATTGGAAACCACAGACTAATCAATTCTTGTGGCTCAGACCTCACATCACACACCCATTTCTCACACACTGCTCCCACTGGCACTCATCAGTCCTTTCCCATGAGTCCTCAGAGGTCCCCTGCCTTCCCTGACATATTTGGAACCCTGGGTGAGGTCCCCGATCCCAGAGCTTGGCGCTGGAATTTGATTAGTCAGTATTACCCAAAGACCTCACATCACACACTTCTCCCAGCACATACACGTACACACTCCTCCCCCCCTCCCTCCGCCTTTTTTAGACGGGGCTGCTGTGACTGACAGCTGTATTGAGCTGGATGAGTAGTGTGACTCTGGTTCTTTATATATATACCAGCCTGATTTGGGCACGCCCAGTGGCCTTATGACACCCAGTGAAATGACCATGACACCCCCTGGGGGACACAGAGTTTTTAGTGCTGTCACCCCACGCCATAGAAGCACTCTAACACACACACACACACACACACACACACACACACATGCGCACAAATGAACCTCCAACTAAACTCTGCACACACACTGCTCAGGCCATCCCCAATCACTGTTTGTACATAAATCAGAATCAGAATACTTTATTGATCCCCTCAGGGAAATTGTTCAGTTGCAGTTGCTCACAGTCATATTCAAAGTAAAATATGAGTAAGAAAAGAGTGAGTCAGTTGATGTATAAAGTAACATAAAGTAACATAGCTACAGTGCAAGCCTTTCAAAACGTTAAGTAGAAGTAAAGTGAGAGAAATAAAGTACAGTATGAACATAAATACAGTGTGAATATAAGTAGCAGCAGTGAATAAATAACAGATATTGCACATATAACTGATACATGATTGTACATAATTGTCCAAGAATGTTGAGATTGAGATGTGATGTGGAAATAAGTGTTGTGAGTCCAGTTGCGTGTAGCACTTAGAGGGAGGACTTAAGTCATTCATATACAGAATATAACCCAAGTATTCATGAAAACCTGGCACAGGTCAAGTGGCTGTAGTAATTATGGTAAATGGCGGCATATAGCGTTTATATTTTTTTATATGTTTTAAGTGCTCTACACTACAGGCACCATTCATCACATTCATACACACGCTGGGTCTCATTTACACACATTCTTGGATCAACAGTCCTTTTTCACGGCAGACATATTGACATGTCATAGTAGGAAAAGCACAGGTGTATTCAAACCCATTACTGATGGCTGCATTCCACTTAGGAGAGGCCCTGGTATTAAACCATTAATGATGGCTGCATTCCACTTAGGAGAGACCCTGGTATTAAACCATTAATGGTGGCTGCATTCCACTTAGGAGAGGCCCTGGTATTAAACCATTAATGATGGCTGCATTCCACATAGGAGAGGCCCTGGTATTAAACCATTACTGATGGCTGCATTCCACTTAGGAGAGGTCCTGGTATTAAACCATTAATGATGGCTGCATTCCACTTAGGAGAGGTCCTGGTATTAAACCATTACTGATGGCTGCATTCCACTTAGGAGAGGTCCTGGTATTAAACCATTACTGATGGCTGCATTCCACTTAGGAGAGGTCCTGGTATTAAACCATTAATGATGGCTGCATTCCACTTAGGAGAGACCCTGGTATTGTGCATGCTGACTCACTGAAATATCTTACTGGGACACTTGATGGAACTGAGCCATCGTTAAGGTTATCAATTTCAGCTGTGCTTTTCCTACTATGACAAGTCAACATGTCTGCTGTGAAAAAGGTCCATTTGGGGTTTCAGTATCAAGGACATGTAGACTGCAGGGGCCAGGGATTGAACCACCGATCTTACAATTGATAAACAACCGTCAAGTTGCATTGACGCAGTACATGAAGCAGTTCATTTTTATAGAGGTTCTTATGTATAAAACCTCCTGGAGTCATTGTCCGTAATATTTCCATTTAATGAATTGTCTAAGTTCCTATCTATCAAAGAGTGAGTTAAAACAATGGTGATTGAGCATGTGACCCACTGACGGAAGTACTTGTACTTACTGGTTTGCCAAGGAATACGGTCTGAGTATCTGTGGCGACTTCCCCGCCCTAAATTCACATCTGTCTGACATTCAGTCATTAAGTCGACACTGTCCGTTTTCGAAAGGAACTCTGGGACATGAGGTCCCAGAGGCGCGACTGCGATCTTTTGGACGACAACTTTAAAGCCGGTCAGCGGTGACAGGCTTAGGCCACTAGCTAGTTCTGAGCTTGTTATATCGTGCATGCTTATTTTGTAAGGTAGGCTACCTGTATTTGGATACAGGACACTCTTTATCTATTCAATATTTTTTTTAATTCAAAGGGCTTTGTCAAAGGCAAACATCTCTTAGCCAACAGTTATGTGCAGAGTACTTGTTTTGCACCCAAACCTTGATCTTTGTTTGGAACCATAACCAAGTTTTAGTGCTTAAACGTTACCGCCACGTAGCGTAAGATATCTATCTATCTATAACAGCTGTATAAGAATACGTTGCACTGGTATATAAAGTCAGTGTCCTTATGCATGTCTCACACACAGCCTTGCAATTATCCTGCCTCCACAAAGACATAATGTTGAAAAATGCCAATTGTCTCAACAGCAAATATGGCCATTTATCACTTTAAGACTTAATCAAATATAAGCACAGGGCTTTGATCAAAGATGCATATTTGGCCACTTCTTGTTGTATAGTCTTGGCAAACACAAACTCAAAGTTATCTAATTAGCGAGCCAAGTCTCTTGGCACGCTGAATGCCAGGCAGCCCTACTGTAAATACACTTTCACCATCTGGAGTGTGGGACTGTGCGTCTCTCTCTTTTCTCTGTGACCTGAGGTAGCCTCTTGATACTGTATAGGTGCTTACAGCATGCCAGGCATCGGACAGCTGTCTCTGTCTCTCATTTCTCTCCTGGACCATACCTTATAATCAGCAAGTCATCAGCAAGTCAACAGTGAAGGAAACTTCGGCCACCTTCGCTGTTGACTTCTCACCACTGCATTCTGAGGCAAATGATTCCTGTATACTCTTCCTCCAAAAGTCTTCCTCTGTTTTGCTGACTGAACCCCCCAGCTTATAGCCTGTTCCAACTGTAAGGCGACCCTCACATATTTGTGTTGCGTACTCCAGCACGTGGCCTTCTGCTGACCCTTTAGCCACTTTCATGTCCCAGGTTAGCGGCTCAGTCTCTGGGGAATGTCCACCGCCCAGCACTCCCACCCACAGCCTCCAGCAGACATGTCCTTATCAGCCCCGGCCGGCACATTCCACAGGTGTTAAATTAGGAGTTAACAAGCACTCGTTCATCAACACTCTGACGGGATTGTCTGATAATAATGGCGTCATACACCTGCCTCGTGCGCCGTGAATCAGTCCCTGTCCCACCCAGGCAAAGGGAAATGACTTCAACCTTCAGTGGAAAATAAGATTTTTTAATAATGTAGTCAGCAGGCTAGAGCCAGTATCAATTTGGAACCACCTGCTGTGTCAACGTATTACCGTGAAAACATGCTACAGTCAAGATATTTTCTCAGTTGCACGCACTTTACGTTTCCTGCCTTAAGTCAGGTTGTACCGTGGAATCCCTTATATAAATGTACAGGAGCTGCAAATACATGACCACAGTCTCTCTAGTTTCTCTAGTTTCTCTAGGTTAACTATACTGTAAAACCTTCCACCATAAATTAACAGTAATACACTGTAAGCTACTGTTTATTTACAGTAAGCATACTGTTTTTCAATTTTAAGGTATCTATAACATTCGCAGATAGTGTTGTAATATTATTATTTTCTCCCAGAATGCATTTCCATTTACAGTATGATCCTGTATAACATTAAAACAGTAAGATACTGTGAGATTTTAGCTGTAAATTTACATCACAGATTCACAGTGTAGGTTTAGTGTTGCGCTCACTGAAAGTGTATCCCTTCTGGAAATGAACTGAATCCGTTGAAGCTCTGAAGAGCCACAAAAATGGCCACACAAATAAAAAGCGTTGTTGTTGTAAGTCAATTTACAAAAACAACATTTCTTAAATCAAAATATTTCTTCAAATAATATGAAAAATGTCAAGATATGCTGAAACATAAACAATGGGTAATGTATACAATCCAAGACTGGATAATAAAGTGAAAATAAAATGGCAACTCAGTGTGGTTATCAGCTACATATGTTACATATCGGGACAGCCACTTAGGGTTCACAGCTTTCTTGACATCATGCCGCATTCACACTATGGAAGCAGAGTTGGAAGAACAGGAAAATGTCTCCACACCACATAAACTCAACTGTAGCAAAAAGCTAATTGTCACACAAAGGCTAATTTACACTAAATGTAAAGCTGATTAGCAAAAAGCTACAGACCACACTGGTTGACCCACATATAAAAACAAAGTGTAGGCTATATTGCTACTTTTGAATTATCTGCATCGATTTGTATTGTGGTTAAAATTGTATTTTATCAACATTGAGCTGCCAGCAAAGGTCTCTGCACTTATTTTGTCAACAGTTTTTGCTTTAGCTTTTTTGGCAAAGTAGTCATACATTCCCAATATCTCACACTCATAATTACAACTAGCAACTATTTATTTGTCGTTTGCACATATTTATGGTCTACATGATATTAAATATTGTAAATAATAGAGTGCTAGCCACTATAGGCTCAAAAATATTGAAAGCTAGCTAAATTACAACTCAAGCGGGGCGACCTCTAGCTCACCCAGTAAGAGCGTGCGCCTCCTTTGCAGCGGCCCGGGTTTGAGTCCGACCTGCAGCCCTTTTCTGCGTGTCATCCCCCATCTCTCTCCCACCTTTCCTGTCTATCTAATTATGACTATCAAATAAAGGGAAAAGCCCCAAAAAATAATCTTAATTTTTTTTTTTCATACATAAATCCTTGTTCAATATTTGTCAATATTTGTGTTTCCACTCAAAGTACTAAGGAAGTAAAGACAAGCTTAGCATTAAAGTATGTGACTTGCAATTAGACCGCCCCGAATGTCCTTAACCTGCAGTCACATTCACACAGTCCAGTGTTGGGAAATGCTAAAATGTGCCAAAGCCTCGTTAGCAATGCAGTGAAGATGTCACCCACTTTCAACATCACATTATTAGCATTATCCATCATTAGAGTCACGCATTGCGTTCGCACCCCGCAGCATTGATTCCCCTGCAATTGGGGGGTGCCATCTGGCCATGGGATCATGCATATTCAGAGGAGCAGAACCTGACATAACATCCCACAGCCTTATCCACAGCCACTTCTTACGGAACCATAACTTGTCGCCCAATATATTTAGATCACCTTTTAATAATGATGACTGGGGAAGGAATCAGGCGGCTGCAGGCTTTTTATTTTTCATTTTAGCTAAAGTTCAGTATTCACTGTGTAACAGATAAAACATGTCATGGAGCATTATAACATGAGACACCATCAAAACTGCTCTATGTTCTTATGCAAGGATGAGAAAATGAATATGAATTGCCAGCAATAAGTGTTTTTTCTATTAACCCTTGTGTTGTCCTCCCGGGTCAAAATTAACACTCTTTTAGACACTGTTTTTACGTTTATGTTGCTTTTTTCCCACATTATGCTTGCTTTTTCTTTTTGTCCCCTATATCAAAGTTTTTTGCACTTTGCCATTAACACCAGTATATTCACCACTAGATCTATTTATTTGCACTAGTTTTACACTTATTTTTGGGAATTCATGGTCCATAAACCTCATTTACATGACATTTTCAAATTGTTGTGTAAGAAAAAAGCAGAAATCATGAATGACTTTGACTAATGGTTAAGATCAGAGGAATGAAGGTAATGGATAATCACAGATCTGTCAAAGTTTAGTCAGGATAATGCTATATATATAGAGATCTGAGCTTTAATTTCCTTTGTGAAGAGCGTCTAATGGAACCATCCCTGTTATTTTGGGGCAATTTGGGTAAAAGAAACCCGAGGACAACATGAGGGTTAATAAGCTTGGTACATTGAATCTCTGATATGTTAACATTATTCCAGCAATTATCTTATGAAATAACAGTAAATACAATAATAAAAAGAGACATAAAAATAAAAAAAGGGTTAGACCAAACATTTAACTAAATATTGCACATTCGATTAATCGCAGTCTTCACAATTAGCAAATCGCATTCTTTCAAATCCCTAGTTTGAACTGTGTTTGTGTGTGTTTACCAGTGTGCGCGTTCTGTCAGCTTGAAGTGCTTCAAGGAACTAATTGTGTCCTGTGGTGATTGGTGACCGCCGGGGGGGTTCCACTGGAGACCCCACACTCATCACTGCAGGGGATCGGCCCGCTCACCCCACCATCTGTTGCTGTCAATCACACACACACACCCGAACAGAGAATGCGTGTGTGTACTGTATCTCATCTGACTTTCACTCCTCACCTCTACTCCCAGTCATTAGTGAAAGGATCTAAATATACCAGCTGACATGTTCTACCACAGCAGGGGGGTGACTGTGATTTAGGCTGGGAGGTGTTATGGCAGATCCAGCACCCCCCCTCTCCCGGTGAAAACGCATAATCCCTCAACCTGCTGGCACTGCCCACTTGGCATGTTTTATACTTCCTCAACCAGCCCTCACAAAGTGACAGGAACATTTGACAGTACTGCCAGCTCTCCCCTTTCCAGGCATAATACTGTGTGTTTGTGGGAATGGAAACTGAGGGGGCATCCCACACAAATGTTTTGTCGTCCAACACAACTATGCAGGAAGTAGCCCAGGGGTGGGCAGGCTTTTTAATATGAAGTGCCATTTTAAAATGTTCTTGTTAATCAGTGTGCCATATCAGCATTAAAGCAGGATATATGCTTCTGCGGGGGCTCTAAGCAGAGCTTACGCCGTAGCCTACGTAAGTGGTCTGAGGTTGTGTGCTGGTGTCTTTTCTATATCGCTTTAGGAGAATAGCAGGGCCGATGCATTTGTGTGCAGGCAATTAGCTTCGCAGCGAGTAGCGACTCTAGAGGCACAGTGAGAGAAACAAAGTGTCTCCCCTGTGTTTTCTGATGAAGGTGGGAAATCTGGAGCAGGAGAAGTTAACCCTCTCCTTGATTTCATGTTGTTCATGGAGAAGGAGAACCAGGAAATGAGTCGGGGGAAATGCAACGCTACCAAGCCACACCCATCGGACCAATACTAGTTGTTGCGGTCTGCATCGCTGCGACGTGTAGTTACATTTTTTCAGAAATGCACGTCAGGCTACAGCGTAGGGTCCGTATCTACACTAAGCCTACATGCTTACGTACCCACGGCGTAGATTTAACGCAAGAGCATAAATCAGACTCAAGCGTGCCATCATCTACCAAGCCCACTCAAGCAGTGTTATTTATTTCCTTTGTGCTGCATTCTGTTAAGAAGGCAACGAGTACGAGGCAATCAGAGGCAGAGTAAGACAGGTCTTCTTGGAATGCAAATTGAGAAAGTCAATCAAACTGCCATGACTAACAGGCTGTGCTCCTGCCAATGCTTTGCCAACGTCATTTGGCATGCGGATGAGAGGACATTTCAACATTTGCCTTAACTTTTCATGCCACTTTCTACTTCTACTACTCTATATTTCAGAGATAAATATTGTACTTTTTACTCCACTACATTCACCTGACAGCTTTAGTTACTTAGCCTCGTGAGACCGTCGGGATCTCGCGAGCTCCAGTTTTCCAGTCGCAGATCAGTCTGGCATCTTGAGATAGAGAACATTTGGAGCCGTTCGCCAAACGACCGACCTATCAGCGTTGGTTTTGAGGCGGGTTTAGGTGTGACGCAACGAGAAGCGACTGTTCAGTCTAAAAAACATGGCAGCTTCCACAAAGTATTCCTTCAATGAAAGAAGAGCAAAAAACAGCACTAGAGGCTTTTCTCTGAGGAAAAGATGTTTTTGCTCTTCTCCCGACTGGTTTCGGCAAGAGTTTGATCTGATTGGTTGATTTGGCCCAACATAGGTGGTGATAGACAGATGGTTTATCCAATCAGCTAACCAGGATTTTCGCCCCTTCCCAAATGTTCTCCAACGGAAAGTTCCCAGATGGATATGCCGAGCAAATGCGAAGCAATCCATCCGGCGGAGTCAGGTTATTAGTTACAAGTACTAGAACTACGATTTTTGCACACAAAACACACGTAGTTTATAAAATATGATGTTTTGTTATAAATTAAACTACCCAATCAGAGGGTTTCGTTGCTATTTGGTCATGGCATCAGTTTTAAATAGTGCAAGGGCGATGTTAAGAGACGAAGCAGCCACAGTGAGCTGATGAAGAGCCTGCAGGTAAAAGCTCTTAAGACCGATCACAGCAACATTTAAAATGGCAAAATCAATTATTATCAGTGAAATTGGCACAAATACAAGTACATTTGTGTGAATTTTCGCATCGAGGTCTCCTTTGGTGAACTTTGTACATGTAAATTGCCACTGTTGACGAAACAGAGAGTCCCAGAGTCCAGAATGGATGGACGATACCTTAGCTTAGCTTATTAGCTGTGTTGCACCGTCTGCTTTTATTTGGCTCTTCTCTGCTGCAGCATAAACTGCTCCTAAATGGAGGCATGTGGGTAAATGGGACCGATACATCTTTCGAATTAACTGTGGGAACTCACTGTCCCTTTAGTAACCAAGCTTACAAAATTGCCAATTGAGACTTAGCAAACTAACTAGCTCTAAGAATTATTGTGACCATACTGTGTCTCAAATCGTGCACTTCTGTACTTACACTTGCTACTGAAAGTGTGTTCACACTGAGAAGTATGACCAGTTGCAGTGCACTAGTGTCCATGGGAGCTGCACTCATAACGGACAAAACGTTGGACACTACTCGCCCTCATCTTTGCCACGTAGCGGAAGCTACGTGACCACCGACGCATTTTCAATCTTGTGAAAATGGTGGACAAGGAAGCTGCGACAGTTGCTATACAAATGTAAGCTATATATGTATATATATACACACTAGGGGTGTTTATTGTGGGAAAAAACATATATATATATATATATATATATATATATATGTTTTTTCCCCAATAAACACCCCTAGTGAAGTGAGAAAACAAGTGACGTAGGAATCCAACCGCCTCAAGAAAGTGAAAGGCTTGAAATGAGCCTTAACTCTGAAATGCCGATAAGAAGTTGTGGAAACAAACAAAGTTGCGTTTGAAAAATGAAAACGTTAAAACTTCCCTGGTCACCAACTCATCAGTTGGATTGGCCTCCGTTTTTACTGCGGGACACCTGACGATCCCTCACTTCTGACAGCATCGCCAGTGATGGATTGTCAACTTCAGAAGAGGCAGAGACAGATTAACAGATGTACCAAGACTGCAAAACATTACAGAGCTATATCATTAAACCCTGAAGCTGTTGTTTTCGTGATTAGACTAATTCATTATAGGAAACTGATGAGATAGTAAAATAAGGTAACCCCAAAATGGAGTTGGAATCTTCCTTGAAGCTTGTAGCAGTGATGCACACAGAGCTGCCTTTACTCTCATCATCTGGCATTAACACATTATTGATTCCTTCAGGGTTGGCGATGGAGTTTTTCCTGCAAGATCATCAAGTCTCTGACTTTGGGCTGCGCTGAGAAAACTGATGTGGACAGAGATCAAGAGAAAGTGAGGAAAAAAGGTAAAGGCAGAGAAGAAAAAGGGAGGAAGGGAAAACACGTGTGAGAGAGGATTGAGGGAGAGAAATGAGAAAGGAAGAGCATACGGGAAAATTACAACCAGAGCAGGAAATCAGAAAGGCAAGAAAGGGGCAAAAAGTGGAATATTAAGAGAGACAGAAGTAGAAATGGTGAGAAAGAAGGAAAGTGAGAACAGGTGATGGATGATGAAAGAAGGAGGGATTTGTGGGTAAAGGAGGACAAGCAGAGGTGAAGGAGCTACGATCGATAGAGGGGGGGGATCAATCTGCTGTCCAGAGAGAGGAAGACTGATCAGGATGAAGGAAGCATTCATCATGACACACACACACACACACACAAACACACACACACACGCGCATGCATGCATGCACGCACACACACACATGTATGCATGCACAAACACACACACACAACAGACACACACGCACACACACATGCACGCACACACAAACAAACACAAACACACACACACATGCACGCACGCCCACCCATACACACACACATTCATACACATACAATCTCTCACACACACGCATGCACGCACACACACGCACACACACAACAGACACACACGCACACACACACACACACACACACACACACATGAACGCACACACACACATACACACACACACACACACACACAGACAGACACACACACACACACACACACACACACATACACACAATCTCTCACACACACAGACACACACACACACACACACACACACACACACACACTGCGTAGAGACTACTTACTACTATGAATTAGCCTTAAGGCTGTGTTCACATAGACTGCAGTGGTCGTCAGATTGTAACACCCTGGTCTTTCTATTCATCTGAATAGGCTAGTGAGTTCAGACAGAAAAACACAGCGGCCTGCGGCGAAAAGTTGAGATGGATTAAACTTTTGGAGAGACGTGTAACCAGAGATCAGACCTGTCAGAGGGCTAGATTTACTAACACTGGCGCAGTTTGCGCTGCGTCTGTTTATGCGAGTTCGGTAATAGCGCACGCTATGCTTCCACATTTTGCGTAGTATTTATCAACCCTGACACCCATCAGCCAATCAGCGTCTTTCTTCGCCCTCTATAGCGTAAATTGCGCTGTAGCAAAGCGCTACTTGTGCTATGATATGGCTGAGTGCAGACTGAGATATTCCCACAGCTGATGCTATGACTGTTTGAAATGATCCTGATGCCAATATTTGTAATGTAGCGAGGAGTTTAACAGCTGCTGGAATGGGATGTGAACGCTGAGTGGGAGATTCAATTTCATCTTTGATTTCTTCCAGTAACTCTAATATTGCATGGCTGCTTGATCTGTAACGCTAAATGATGTTGTGTTCACTGACAAAGTGTGATTCTTGTGTTAAAAATATTTTCAGCCTCGCCTATGTCTTCGTCTTGCTCAAATTATTGTTGCCATTTCACCAGCGGCATAAAGGTCTACGAGGAAACTCGACTGCGGCTGGTTCAGACCTGCTTTAAAAAGGCGGAGAATTTCCACCGCAGAATAGAGGCGCGCTCTTACTGACAGTCTTTGTAAATACCACGGAAAATATAATTAGGCGCACTTTGCGCTTATCCTCCCACCTTTTTGGGTGGAACTCCCACTTTCCCCACGACCTTCCCATGAACGCATATTGAAAGCGCAACTTGTCTCTTCTCGCTCATGTGGCAGACAATCTGCGATTTTACCCAAGTGCGCCCCGTTTGTAAATAGCCCGCATCGGTTACGTCCGTCTTTGCGACCAATTAGCGCCTCCAAACAGGCGCAAACGGCTTGATAAATCTAACCCGGAGTGTTTTGAGGCGGTGTGAGAGTCCCATACAGGAAACAGGACACATCACTGCCTCCATCTCTGCCACAAGAAAGTTTTCTAACACCAAACACAAGCACTGAACTGCCCGGGAGTTTGTGGAACAGTTGAATGTTTCCTCAGATCGTAAAACGATCTTACGGAAAACCACATTTGTGAAATTTAAAGTCTACTTGTGCTGCATTGGTTGGTTAAAATTACACAACAGGATGTCACACAAGTGGGCCATTTCAGTGCCGCCCAAGGGGGTGAGCTTCGCTTCAGAACGCGAACCTCCGATGGCACCATTTTGTTGCTACAAAGCGATCACCTCTTGTTAGCATTACACTGTCCGCCATTTTTTTTTACGTCACTTGACTGCGAATAACTTTACATCTGAAGCGTTTAAAGACTCTATTTGTCCGTTGTTTATTTCTAAAGAAACACGACAATGTATAAAAGGCTCCATTACCTTGTACCTCACGTTATAGCTCTGTAGCAGACGTTTTTGTAAAAATAAGCTAACGATTGTGTCATAACCAAGTGACTTACTGTCGCACAGTAGAGGAATTACTGTATAGTACAGGAGAAGCTCACAGGCAGTTTCGACTTACATTAGCTGTTTAGGTTTAATTACTAATGTTAACTAGCATGTTAGTTAGCAATAATTAGCCTGTGCTTATGTTATCTCCTTACATATACCTACGCTCTCCATCTCTGTAACATTGGGAATGATTGAGATTTCTCTTGGCACAGCTACCAGAAGACTTACAACTTTCAGACAGGTTGCTCACGTCACATTTACGTTGTCTCTCTCAGTTGGAGGCTGCGCATTAAAGCAAGAGATCACCGGAAAAGTGCTTCTAATATCCTTCACTGGTCTCCGTCCAGAGCAACGGGGTCTATTGGTCCATTATATATGTCAATGGTGCCGCCGCACAAACCGAACAGAAAATCGGCGGATCGACTAATCTAGTGTAAGTACGTGTGTGCGTTCGTGCGTGTGTGCGTGTGTGCGTGCGTGCGTGCACGTGTGTGTGGGTCTAAAAAAAACTACAACAGAAGGCCGACCGCAACCCTCTCCTCCTGCAGCTTCTACTTTGTTCCACCATATTGCCTCATCAGCAGCTGCACTTTCCTTAAAAAGAACTTGTGTTTTCACAACCCGACCACAACCTCCACAGAAACAATTAACCAGCAACATTTACTAGATAAACACGAACAAGTGCTCCCCCAATCACGACAACCCTGCATTGACCTCTGCGGGAGTGCACCCCCGCAGTGGAGACAGCCTCTGTCCTCTGTCCCAACACGGCGAGGCTCCTGAGATAACACTCAGCTCACATCTGTATCTCGGTCCCCTCAGAGGCTCACTGGACACAGACACTATTCATCAAGGTGGGTGGCCATGTTTTCTACTGGCCACCAACACAGGCTCACACATGCACATTTGCATTTAAAGGGTCATTTGTTTTTCAATCTGGACCCCCATTTCCCCATGCATTTGTGTCTAATAGACTGACCAAAAATCTTTCAATTGTGTCCGGTATTGAGCCAGATCACAGTGTAACCTAATGGGGCAATTGGGCATCTAAGATTTAGTTTTCGCTACTGACAGGCTCAGATTGTTATTAAAAGTGTCATTAAACATTATCGATTTCACAAAAGGTGACTTTTTTTTTCCGAAAATAGCGGTGTGGCGAGACGAGAAAAAGGCATTCTGGGAGTCTGTTGTTTCGCTACAGGCTACAGAAATCATAGGCTCCTGTTATCTAAAAGATTATCAGTGCCATGGCTCAATATTTAAACCTAATAGTTATAGTTTGATTAGGGCCTGTTTTCATTTGAGCAAGAGTATACTGACAAAGAGCGGACGAGGGGAGAGAGAGAGGAGGAGAAGAGAGAGAGAGAGAGAGAGAGAGAGAGAGAGAGAGAGGCTGCAGCTGCGTTGTGTTTCCTGTGGGCAATAGGCTATAATACATCTATGGTTTTGTATTATCTAAAAGATTTTCAATAAGAAAAACGGTTCATATTAGCTCATGTCTCCATCACATCCCTGTTGACTGAAATGACCCTTTAAGGGCTTTAGTTGATGTAGCCTGTGATTTGGTGAGTGGCTAAAGCTGAAATTCTAAGCTTACATTTTTGAGTTTCCTCACTTACCTCTATCTGTACGGGCCGTACATTTTGCCCAAACGCCCTGACCTTATGTCCTTTTCGGAGCATATTATAGACCTTTTTCACAGCAGACATGTTGACATGTCATAGTAGGAAAAGCACAGGTGTATTCAAAACCATTACTGATGGCTGCATTCCACTTAGGAGAGGTCCTGGTATTGTGCATGCTGACTCACTGAAATAGCTTACTGGGACACTTGGTTAGGTAATCTATTTCAGCTGTGCTTTTCCTACTATGACAAGTCAAAATGTCTGCTGTGAGAAAGGCCCATTGCCTTAATGATTGCTGATACTTAACATTGCAGGAGACAGAGCTCTATCTCAGATTGTGGTGCAGGGAATTAATTCCCCCAAAGATCCATTTCCAAAAAAAAAAGACAGAACATTTTCCTCACACCTTTGCATTGGTTTACTTTGTTGGTCGACGTTTCGGTCACAAGAAACTTTCTCAAGACATGTAGTAGTAAAGTGACATAAGATCACATATCATGCTTAAACAGAAATCATGATGACGTGATGATCCACAGCTGTGTTGGGTTAAAGTCAGCGGTACATACGCAGGACATAACTCAGCTATATAAAACATAACTGTCTTTCTCTTCTCTACTTCAGATTCATCCCCATAACATAGAGAGCCGAAGTCATGCCCTTCTACTTCCAGTCCATGGGACCTATATCTTTCGAAAAAATATGAACGGGAGTCAATGGAGAGATAATAATAATTTTTTGGTCCGGTTTGAATTGAGAATTAGTTTAATAGATAATTTTGCAAGTCAAGAACGTCTCAGTTTATTGTTAAACTGTTAAAGTATAAGACTGTGAAAATACGTAGTAGAAAGACTACACACTTCAAAGTCTCATGGATGACGTCTCGCTGAAGCTACGATGTCTGTGTGTACCGTACCGGTGATGTAACGTTACTCCAATAATGAAAACCCATCAGGTAAGATAACGTTACATGTGTTGTGGAACAGCTAGCTAGAATAGCTAGCTAGCGAGCAAGTTGGGCATCAAGCTAGGTGAGGTAGATTGTGTGAGCAAACAATTGGGGGGGGCTAAGAAAGGATTCATGCAGGCTAGAGATTCAATGTTGTACTAGTTTACACATGTGAGGGAATAGAGAGGCGAAGTCCAGGTGGACCTCATGGGACCTTAATTTCGGAAATAATATGAACGGTAGTGAACGGGGAGTGGCAAATTATTTTTTGATCCCGTTTGAATTCAGCCATGGATTACAAATATGATGTATATGATGACACTCAGTGAACTACATCTGAGATGTAGTTCACTGAGCGGTTTCACACAAAAGTGGTACTATGACAAAGAGACTTTTTTCAGTTGAAAAATATCTTTTAAATTGACGGACATCATATTTGTAATCCATGGCTGAATTCAAACGGGATCAAAAAATAATTTGCCACTCCCCGTTCACTACCGTTCATATTATTTCCGAAATTAAGGTCCCATGAGGTCCACCTGGACTTCGCCTCTCTATTCCCTCACATGTGTAAACTAGTACAACATTGAATCTCTAGCCTGCATGAATCCTTTCTTAGCCCCCCCCCCCCCCCTATTGTTTGCTAACACATTAGCCTAGCTTTAGAAAGATGACAACATTTCGGGGTTGTGTTTACAGCTTTTTCAGCTTCCCTCCCCCCCCAACAAATCAATGGATGCTGCTTTGAAGTCATCTTAAGTTTATATTTTATGAACCAGCCAGACCTCTCAGGTGGTCTGGGTCAGGTCTGCCTGACCTTTGCTGAAATGTGCTGTACAAATAAAGCTGCCTTGCCTTGCCTTGCATTTAACCCTCTGAGGACAAAAGACGTACCGGCTCAAAAAAGCGATATTACAACATTTCATTTTAGACATGTATTTCCTGTTTTATTCATATATTACGCTTTTGTGAACCCAAGTCTTTTGTAAACTAGTTTCAAGCTCCAAGACGATTGAGCGTTGGTTTGTTATCACACGAGATTTGAGACATTTCAAAAAGCAAACATCAACAACTTTTCAGCCTGAGGGCCTTATTATCTCTTTATACATTGCTCTGGGAGCCTCACTGGACAGAAAGCTGAGTTTGTTCTGAACATTTTGACATGAAACACATGGGGATCGGGTTATATGCAAACACCCTTAAAAGGAGATTTCAGGAAGATATCTAAAAATGCCCTTAGACCTCAGAGGGTTAATGTGACATATTCAAAGCACTCACTTGTTTTTTTTAACTATGTCATGCAATGTATTATTCCATATTTACACAGTATGCACCATCTCCTAATTGTGTCAATCATTTACTCATGCAAACGTTCCTTTCAAAAGCATATTGATTGATTGGCTTTGTGCATTTGATCAGTTAAAGTGAAAAATAGCTTAAATCAATGAGAGTTGTTCCATCCAGCAGTAACCCAGCTGCCTCTCTCTCTCTCTCTCTCTCTCTCTCTCTCTCTCTCTCTCTCACACACACACAAATACACACCCACACACACACACACAAACACACACACACACACACACCCTCCCTTCTTTCAATCCCTGCATCCACAAAGTGAAGCTTGGCAGTGAATCCAGATCGGCCAGTTCCCACCTCCCTCCCTAATCCATGTTTATTGCCGTCTGACGGCATTTCCTCCCTGTCGCCTGTCGCAGTCACAGCCGACGGCTAATTATAGCAGCTAGCCCACTGCCCACCTCCTCTTCTCTCTCCTCTTATCTCAGGTCGGATCGACGATACATAACAATACCCCGTGCTTCAGGTGTTTCCACTGCTCTGGCCTCACATTATTGAGAAGTGTTTAGTTCCACCACTGCCAAATGGCCATCATCTTCGCCGAATAGTTAGAGCATTTAAGCAAGTTATGACTCGTTATAAGAGTTTAATGGGTCATTTAAATCCTTGCTTAAAGGTGCCCTGCCACACAAAACCGTTTTTTCTTGTATTTTTTGAAATATGTCTTTGTGTTATGTGGTGAATGTGAAATTGAACTGCTACCTCCTCTGTCAGCTCTAGCCACTGAACAGAAATAAGCAGAGAAATCAGGACAATTACAAAAGCTGGTCAGTCTGACGTCATGTTGCCTGAGCTCATTACTATTATTCATGAGCTCGCCCAGTTGCGCTGGGTAAAGGATTCTGATAGCCAGGCTCTTATTGGCTAGCTGCTAGCCAATCGGAGTCAAGCAGCTTAGCTCGTTGAATATTAATGAGAACTGGCACAAATCAAGCTGAGTCTTCCTGCAGGCTTTCCATACTATGCTAGAATGGCTTGAAACAAGGTAACCAAGGCATTTTTTCCACAAAAAATGTTACAGAGTCCATGGTAGAACTTCAGACATTACCACAAAGTCATGAAATACATGTGGCAGGGCACCTTTAACAAAAAGACTGACTTGCATCCTCTAGTCTTCAGTTAAGAAGTTTCTCTAAATTTCATCATCTCTGCAATCTCTACAACAATCTTAACAGTATTAACCATATTTAAGTTCCCCAAAAATAGTAGTACAAGCTTTTGAAAATATGCACAGGTCACAGTTAAGCAGGCCTTATTTTCCATGCGAGCATTCAGCTGATTCTTTCGGGGTGATGCAAGTGTTCTCTTGCCTTTCTGTAAAGCCCTGGATGTAGTAAATGTATTCAGCGCACGCAGACATGTTTTCCCATCGCCGCTACTATTTAAAAATGCTGTTTGAATGTTTTGGCAAAGTGCCAGCTGTGTGTTACTGTGATAAACTGTGTGAGCAGGCATCGGATTTGTTTTTAAAGTGCTGCAGCAGAACAAAGAAGAGTGTGAATGTTTCCCATGGCCTCACATTATGTCATACTGTAGAGACAATAACGTCACACATTCCCACGTGCTATATTAGCTGTAAACTCTTTCCTTAAATATGTTTTTTCCCAATAATGGGGAATTTGTTTCAATTAGCTTGAATAAAAGTGACAGGTTGACATCAGTATTATTATCCTTCACTTGAACAAGCCGCTCAGTTTGTAATTTGTCCCAAAAAAAAATGTTGAATTGAATTAGTTGCTCGTATGTATCATTACCATGTGGCTAGGTTTGCATTGCCAAACCTTCCTCCACAGCGCTGCGGAGGAGGCTCTGGCTAGTCCACTCAGCATTCTGGGATGGGAGAGAAACGTGCTCTGGTTTATTGGTATGTCTTTAAACCAATCACAATCGTCATGGGCTCTGCAAAATACCCTCTGGAAGGAACTTGTTTTGGTGGAACATGTGTACTTTCAAAAGTAGTTTTAGTCGTGCAACAGAAAACTCAGATTGGACAGATAGTCTAGCTAGCTGTCTGGATTTACCCTGCAGAGATCTGAGGAGTAGTTAACCATAGTCCTCACAAATCCACCGGAGATTAGAACGCCAACACAAAGAAAGAGAAATAGAATGACATCCAGCAGAATTTTCCAGCAGCACCGGAGCGATCCTGGAAGTGGAACGTCGTGGATGTAGAGTAGCATGTGGCGGACAACGAGCAGACAGGAGATCAGTGAGGACTAATGAGTCAGAGTTGATGTTTAATTGCAGTGCATTTCTGCTGAAAAGGCCACAGAAGGAGGAACAAAAATAATATTATAACAATAATGATGCTATAACAATAATAATATACCAATGGTTATATTATATTAATTTTTAATTTAGCACACGTAGCACGCATACTTTTAAATTAAATTAAATTTTAAATTAACATCTTTCTTTTCGTCCTCATAAAACTGGCTATGCTTTATCTGTCTCTCTCTCTCTCTCTCTGTCTCTCTCTCTCTCTCTGTCTCTCTCTCTCTTTGTCTCTCTCTCTCTCTCTGTCTCTCTCTCTCTTTGTCTCTCTCTCTCTCTATCTCTCTCTCTCTCTCTTTGTCTCTCTCTCTCAATTTCTTATTCAATTCAATTCAAAGGGGCTTTATAGGTACGAAAGTCTAATAACAATGTTGACAAGGTATCAGACAAAACACAATGCAACAGTTATATAAACATTAACACAATATTAGGATGGATTTATATTAATTATATACATCCATTAGTATGGCAAATTTAAAAACAAAAGTTATTAAGCAATATGAAACAAAAAAGTATATTCTAATAAAAACTTTCTCTCTCACTCTCTCTCTCTCTCGCTTACTCTCTCTCTTACTCTCTCTCTCTCTTACTCTCTCTCCTCTCCCTCCCTCTCTCTCTCTCTCTCTCTCTCTGTCCTCAGCTCCTCCCTTCCCAGTATAGCTTCCCTCCTTTGCGTACTGCCTTAACTCCTCCATGCTCACACTTCCTCATTCTTTAACTCCATTTCTTCTCTTCCTTTTTCATCCCTACTTCCCTCCCCACAACGCACACAGGTGGATAGGTACCTCTCTGCTGTTAACACAGTTATTTTGAAATCCCAGTGCCAGTCCCGCGCCAGACTGCAGTGACTCTCCTGGCTGTTTGTCTGCAGACTCATATTTGCATAGGATTTCTAAAGCACCAATGATCTGGTGACATATCAGGGGTACATGCATGGGCACTGACACATGAGGAGTTTGAAGCGTGCTAACACCTACCACCTATCACATTCACAGTTATAAAATGCATGCTGTGCTCAGATACATGCACTACTCTTTCTTACTGTAAGAAATGAAGATATAGCATGTGTACAGACATTAATTTTTAAACAGACAGAAACACAATTGGGTGAAAGGGGGCACAGAAAGCCAAGAGCACGGAAACACACACAGACACACACACACACGAAAAACTCCTGCGTGCATCATCATCCCAGCCATTGTTGTGCTGCATGTCAACTTTTGTTTAGGCCTCTGGTTAGTGAGCTACGGTGGGAATCTCACCGTCCCACCGTCTCACTCGCAAGAAAACAAAAGACAGAGAAAGAAAGTCACTGTTGTCATCTTCAGCCGCTGCGGTCATCCTTTGGTCAACATGTTATTTTCATTACTGGACTCAGGCCAGCTGGCCGGCCAGAGCCTGCGACGGCACACAGACAGTGGACGCGCACACACACACACACACACACACACACACACACACACACACACACACACACACACACAGAGACACACGGGGGAGCTCCCTGTCCAACACAATAGACATAAATATAGCAGCTGCTGGGAAAAAGAATACAAACGCCGCGTCCATCCCTTGCACCAAGGAGCAACGCCCAGTCTGGCGTTTCCTGCTATTTGAACCCCATGCAGAGAGGTGCATGATGGGAAAATGGACTCCCCTCCCCCTGCCTTTGCTCCCCAAAGAGAGAGATATTCACATGACAGTTTCTTGATTAATAACACTTCTTTTTGTTTCTTTGCCAAAAATGTTCCTGTTATCTTAAGTGAAAAAGGCAGCCTGCGCGTGTGTGAGCGTGCGTGCGGGCCTACCTACGTGTCTGCGTGCATGCATGTGTACGTGTGTGCACTTTCTGCTAACCCTAAACCCCCAGAAAAAGATAGCCTAGGGCTAGCTTGACATATTTCAGGTCTGGCGGTACATTTCAACTGAAATTTCCAGGTTCCTGCAGGTACGTTTCCCGGGAAACGTAGCATTGCTACGTTTTGGTACATTTACACCTCTCATTCCCCCTGCTTTGGTGTTCCCCCTGCTTTGGTGTTTCCCACTCTCATTCCCCCTGCTCTGGCGTTTCCCTTTCTCATTCCCCCTGCTCTGGCGTTTCCCCCTCTCATTCCCCCTGCTCTGGCGTTTCCCCCTCTCATTCCCCCCTGCTCTGGCGTTTCCCCCTCTCATTCCCCCTGCTCTGGTGTTTCCGAGCCCCTAAAGCGGAGACATTTGGAAACCCTTCTGACCCGTTTTGGTCTGGAGTCTGTGAGGTTGTGTTGTCGTCTCAACGGCTCCAAACGGAGACCTTTGGAACACCCACACTGACGCCAACGTTTCTCCTCCTGATTGGGTCTTGTCGGTCACAACGTCCTGTTCTCTGACACTAAGCTACTAATGGCAACTACTAGCAATGGGCGGAGTATACATGCTGCCTCCTGTTTACCCCGGCACGCGCATGATCAGTATAAGAGAATGTTCCAGAGGGCATAGATTAGTTAAAGCTAAAATCACTTGTGTCAAAGCATTCTCCTGAACATGTTTATATGACACCGTACAAAAAGTTATGCACATTAAATGTTTTTTATTATACGAAAACTAGGAGACCTCTGACTGGTCACAGGACATCGGCTACAGAGCTCCGTGCTAAAGAGCGGCAGTTGCCAACTGTTTAGCCGCTACAGAGCTTCGTGTGGCTACGGTGCTCAGCATGGTGCTCCGCATGGTGCTCCGCATGGTGCTCCGTCAGGTCAGCGGTAGTTGGTGGTTCAGTTACACGAGAATAGGTGACTGTGAAGTGGGTACAGAGCACGGCGAGCTGCCGGTCGCTTTTGCGGAGAGATTACGGTTAAGTTTAGGCGACAAAAAGTGAGTTATTTGGCGACGAAAATTGAGTTTTGGCACCAAAACGACTAGTTAAATTTAGGAAAAGATCGTGGTTTGTATTTAAACACTCCCAAGGAACATACATTTCCTGGGTGATAGGCTTTTGTTTTTCCCGGGAAGCGAGCTCCACTCCCTGGCTTGAAAGTCCTGTATGTTAACAGCCACCCATCCACCAGACCACCTCCGTACATGGCCATCCTCATTCTCATACAGCAGCAGTCAATGTGGTGCCCACAGCAAAAAAACGTGTAAATCATACCAATTACAGTGCTTGACTTGTCGTAGCTTTTCGAAAGTATGGTTCATGAGAACAGGCTGCGTGTAATGTAAATGTAGCCTCAGTTTTTCAAATTAAGTACAGGATTACCACATACACATGTGCAGTATTTTGCTATTTCTCCAGTTGCCATTAACACAGCTATTGTTATAGCATTGGATCACAGCAATGACTTTGTTTGACCCTCCCTTTCCGAAGAATCAGACACACAACGTTCCCACACCTAGAGGTCTGTACAGCTGTGTGGAGGCTTTGAGTGCACGCAGCACTCTATGGCATTGCTTGTGACTTTTTAAAGTGTCAAAAAAAAAAATAAAGAAAGCTGCCACACATTGCAATCTGTCTTGGGAAACCAGAAGAATATAAAGCCTTCCCTCTGATGAAGAACTCAGGTCTTGTGTGTTTAAGAAGGAGCAGGGATGCAGTGCGGAGGGTGGGAGGAGAAGGGAAAGGGGTGAGTTGGCGGCAGGCCAGGCGGATCTGTGGGGGTGGCAATGGGCCCTGTGGGCCGTCACCTTTAGCTTCAGCAGGTCACAGTTCAAGGCCCAGGTGGAGCTGAAGAACACACTTCAGCAGACGTGTGCAGCCGCTGAGCCCCAGGGCCACGTCATGACAACAGACATCACGTATCTCTCTGGAAAAAAGTTTTTGTTTGTGTTAAATGTCTCAACTGAGGCATCTCCCCAAATACCAATCAGGTTTTTGACTTTCTTGCCTTTTTTGTGTCTCTTCTCTCATGCTAAGCTGCACTGAGTGCCAGGTATTTGTTTCACAAGTGATGTAAGATTTGGAGTTAGATGATGTTTTGTTTACTAGATTTAATGTCAGATTACTATGCAGGACACATGGCTTTAATACACTGTTGTAGCCAATATTCATGGGCTCTATTTTAGACATTTTAAGTGCAGCTTTTTTCCACGTCAACAAATCCCAGGAACATACCAAAATCAACAATGAGTTAGTCCATCTCTTAAAGTGCTCAGATTATGCTTTTTGGCTTTTTCCCTTTCCTTTATTGTGTTATGTATCTTTTTTTGTGCACGTTATAGGTTTACAAAGTTTCTTTAAACCAATCCCAATCGTCTTGGGCGGTGCTAGGTGCCGGACGGAGCCACGGTGCCTCTGCAAAATATCCTCGGAAAGGAACTTGTTTTAGTTTTAGTCGTGCAACAGAAAACTCAGATTGGACAGATAGTCTAGCTAGCTGTCTGGATTTACCCTGCAGAGATCTGAAGAGCAGTTAACCATAGTCCTCACAAATCCACCGGAGTTTAGAACGCCAACACAAAGAAAGAGGAAGGTAACGGGACATGAAAAGAGAAAAGAGCGAAATCCATCCATCCAATGGCAGCAGGCAACAGAGCAATCCCAGAAGTGGAACGTCGTGAATATAGACTACCCCATCATGTCTGTGGCACCAACAAACCCATTGGTCCTACTGACGACTCCAATCAAAAATGCTTTACAAAATGTAATAGTTACATTATCTTCAAAAAAGCTGAACAATTTTCTTAAAGAGCACCAGGGGCGTATGCTTTTTGTCACCATCACAATGCTTGCATACATTTGCATCTTTTCTGCTGCATACATTCAGCTGTGGCCCAACATCTGTGCATGATATTACTTATGAATGACTGTTTACAAGGGTGTTTTTTTTACAGCAGGAGCAGACACCCACAGGAAATGTAGACAATGCTAACAAAGTTAGCTGAGGAACAATGACTCGGTCCGTTTACATTAATCGTAAAAAATCCATGTTGACATTTTTGGTTTTGTCGGGAACACAGACAAATTGCATTGATGAACAGGACAGTTATCACCTGATGAAGAAGAGCAGGTCAGAGAACAAAGACTGAGCACTGGCAACAATTCACGTTTTACTGGCGCTATGTAGTTAGCTGCTATGATCAATAGTCATATATTAACCATGGATCAGATGACAATAAGTAATCTGAAAGAACCAACAGAGATTACCATCCAACTGCAGTTCACCTTAGCTCTACAGAGGATATTTGAAATTAGCATTTTTGCTTTGTTTTACAGCTACCAACTGTGTTTGGGTCACGACCTTTATCAACCGCTATCTGTTTTCAGTGTAAATGCTCTGATAAAGCCATTGTGCACTACTGCTCAGCAGCAAACAGCAGACAGAGACTAGCTGGTGAACACAGTGGAGCATTTAGCCAAAAACAGAGCTAAAACAGAGAGAATATTGGATTTAATTTTGTCAGTTGTTTCGAAACAGGACTCAAAAATAATATTTATTCCATTTACACACCCAGCTTGCTGGATTCACCATGACTTACAGTAATGCAGGTTTAAGAAAATCAGTTTTGGCATTTGAGCAAAACCGGTTGAGGCAGATGGCCGCCCACCTAAAGCCAGGGTCTGTCCGAGGTTTCTGTCTGTTTAAAGGAAGCTTTTTCCGCGCCACCATTACACCACGTGCTTGCTAATGGGGGAATGTTGGGTCTCTGTAAATCATAGAGTGTGGTCAATACAAAATTGAAATTGAAAATATGTGAAGTGGGCTGGAGGACAGAAGCATTTTACAGTTTGGGCAAACCTCAAGCTTGTAACGTTATGTACTTGGCCATTAGGTACATGGGGACTATTTTGAGATGCGGATTAGTGAACATTTAGTGTAGTGAGCAAGACGGTATATGTGAAATTGATTAAAAGTAAACTACAGTGTGTGTGTGTGTGTGTGTGTGTGTGTGTGTGTCACCCAAACCCCCAGGAAGTGCAGCAGGCTTTGAAGCAAATTAAAGATAGTGGCCAAACAGTGGAATTACAACTCCCGGGCCCTGACGTCGTGCCCTCTAGCCCAAAAATACTTATTTTTCAACATGGGGAAAGAGACATCTGTACATCAGTGGTTACATTTTTTTGAGCATCACAACCTTTACATTACATGTCATTTAGCTGACACTTTTATCCAAAGCAACTTACAATTGCTATATATGTCAGCGGCCACACACCTCCGGAGAAACTAGGGGTTAAGTGTCTTGCTCAGGGACACATTGGTTGATGTATCACAGTGGGAATCAAACCCAGACCTCCCACACCAAAGGCATGCATCATATCCACTGCGCCATCACCACCCACAACCGCTCGAACCTCCACGAAATGACTCTTTCCACCGACAGAATTCGATCCGTTTGGTCTGATAACATTTGGAAAGTCTAGAAGAGACGCACGATTAAATAATGTAATTCCCATTCAAGTTAGCGGTGCACTAAACAGGAAGTAGCCGCCTCGGCCGACGGATCACCTGGGTCATTTTTGACTCCATGATGGCTGCATGCATGTGCCGCTGAGCAACTCTAGGAATCCATCTATCCAGTTCTTATTATGCATCCATGGTGTCACCCAGTGCAGGAGTGTGGCTCATTGACATGTTTCTGATTGGTGTTTTTTTTTGTTTGTTCAACAATGGAGCTCTATGACACAGAGGAAAACCTATCACGGCAGTCAGTGAAAGTTAGCATCCTGCAGGCACAACAGTTGGTGATACAGGGCTAAAGAAAACATGTGTCTCTATTTGCAGATGCAGTATGAACACAGCCAAAAGATTTATTTCAATCAATGCATCACGCAACTTTTAGTCACTTTTTCCAAGTCCATTCTATTTTTGATATTGTTTACCACCACTTATTGATTGTCTGATCTTTGTGCATGTTTACATGAATAGGAAAGGAAATGTCAGTGTGTGTTTGCATGTGCGCCTACGTGTGTGTGTGTGTGTGTGTGTGTACGTGTGTACTTTTGTGAACTCAGTTGTTGGTGTGATGCGTACAAACCAGCAGAGGCATCACTTTGGCTCGCTTGACTTTGGGCCTCTCTGTCTCTGTCAGAGGAAGATCATTGTAGTCTAAAATAGAGCCTTTGTTGCCTGAGGAGGAAGTGATACTGTGGCGGTGTGTGGGGGGGGGCTGAGAAAAGAGTGAGCTCATGAGGAGGAGCAATGACCTTGGAGACTATCACACACTCAGGTTCCCACTGGCCCAACACACAGCAGGACGGACACACATACACACACACAGGCAGGTTGCCATTTCCCATTGCCATACACACGGTTGGACACACACACACGCACAAGCACACATGCCTGTCATATCAAGAGATGTACAGGTCACAAGCTGTCCCACTGACCCTAAGAAAAACACTGATACACACACACACACACACACACACATACACACACACCACTAACAAACAGGGTTGTGCATGCATAGCGAGCTGAAACCATGATCAGCATTGATTTGATTGACCGAGTGCTTAATTTCCTCAAGTTATGTCACTCAAGTCAGCGGCTGCAGATACAAGTTTGCAAATTAAAAATGATGTGAAGGTGTAGAGTTAGAAAGAGTAAGACCAGACCTCTGTAGTCCTCATCTCTGGTTGAGGTTACATTAGCCGCTGCTACCGTAACACACCTGAATCTAGGACTGAACCGTCAGCTTGTCAAGTTGCACTGTGGGTAATGTAGGCACCAGGTTTGGACAAAGAAGAAGAAGGCGAGGAATAAAAAAGAATTTTTTTGTGTTTCTGATGCATCCATTTAGAATTTTTTTTAAAACTGTCCATCGTGAGTCAGACAACATTATTAGTAGTGCAACGCTAAATCTGCAGAGCACTCTTTTACAGTAAGCCTATTTTGAAGATCTGAAATTGTAAAACTCTGTAGCTCTGTAAGATTTTGTCCTGGATTCCAAGGAGAAAAACACAGGTGACAATGAAAGATCTTCAAACTCAACAGATGGTTTGAATAATTACATTTCCAATGGAAAACCAAGCACAGTTGTACTTTGCTTCTTAGTATCTTCGTTTAAGGATTTCTTTTTCTTCCATCTGTGAGTACAGCTCATCTTGGATGTGATCCAGAACCAGAGAAGCACAGCCTTAACCTAAGTCTCTTCAACAAGACCACAGGACCCCAAAGCTGTGAGTTCAGCATGTCATGTCAGCCCCTAAAAGTTGAATACAAAATAATCACGAATGTTACAACTGCACCTGAAGGCATAAGCATCACTGGATCTGCAATGTGAAGATTTCCCCCCGCCTCCTTCTCAGGTAGGTGTGTGTATGTGTGTGTGTGTGTGTGTGTGTGTGTGTGTGTGTGTGTGTGTGAAGGAAGTGGGTGTGTATGCTATCCAGGATGTGTCAGGGTATATGTGTCTCCTGTAGCGGCGACCCTGTCACCGCTCCCTCATCGACGCCGCCTCGGCCGCCATGTAAGCAGCTTTAGAGAGCGGCCACCTGCTGTGATGTCACCATCTGTGACGCATTTACCTGTAAGTGCGGACACACACACACACACACACACACACACACACACACACACAGAGCTGACGGGATATCTGTGCATTAATTACGGAAGGAAAGTATTACAGAATCTACTAAGAGGATGTAAAAGTTTACCTGGTTCTTCATCTTGAAAATGTCTGTATTATTAAAAGTTTTGTTTTTACTTTTTAAAACTTCATTACATAATAAACTCATGCTGACAAAAAAAACAACATAAAAGCTATAACCTCATTCACATACACACACACACACACACACACACATACACACACACACACACACACACAAGTTGTAATTAGTAACATAGAGGTGATGATGACGGGGAGGGATTTCACATGGAGCTGTTCTGACAGCTTTATCAGTTCCACTGTGGTGAGGACAGATGGCTCAACCATCTCCCTGGACTGACTGTAAACACACACACACACACACACACACACACGCACGCACGCACGCACGCACACACACAGACACCGATGCATTCATGCACACACACAGTGCTTGGCAAGGCTCACTCAGAGGACACACATATTAGAAACCGTTTGCTGTACATCAAGATTAAAATATATACGCAACTTAGCACACACTCTTCTCAGTAGCAGCAGAACCCGACATGAGAAGCACAGGGCATGATGGGATAGCTGGTTACAGTAACACAAGCCAGGGACAGTGTAAATCAAAATGCAAAGGGACATGTCTGCAGACAGGAAACACAGCACAGGTATACAGGTTAAATAAAGAATGGCCACGACCGAAGCAGCGGAGGCCAAGATATCCTGACTTTATTGTCCTTTAGCGTTGGACCGTACACTTCCCATAATGCCACTTGATATCATTTTTGTAAGAGCCTACCTGCATGGTAAATACCCTTTCAAACTCACTCTCTCTTTTCTCCCCCCACACACACACACAAACACACTTTACGTAGGCTACGGCGAAAGCTCTGCGTGGAGCCTCCACACGACCACAAATCACACTTCACGTCATACATGCCAGAAATGTGAGCTCACAGATGCTTTCCCCCGATTGCAGAGGAAACAAACCCCCAATGCTGCTCACTTGATCCGTGGCGCAGCTGCTAAACAACTATTTTGATATGGAAATCACCTTCACTTGAATATGCAACAGCGATCTTGAGATAGCAGGCTTAGCCCTTCCTCAACGCTGCTTTGTGGATATCAGGAAATAAAATCAACATCAAAGGACACACAGCACCCACCGGCCCAATCAATCACAGATGCTCTCCAAGCCTTCCAGCTTCTCGGAGAAATGTTGAGGTAATTAACAATTAGCAGTTCAAAGAGGAGGTGAGTGGCAAGAGCAGACAAACGTGAACGTGTGTGCTTGTAGCATGAGTGACAGTGCGCACTGGTGTGTGTTCTAACACCCCCCACACACACACACACACACAAAACCCCTTTTCAAAAGCTCAATGCTCAACTCAAGTGCCAATCCACAAGTCGCTATTGTATATTCCATGGTTGACTTTTCTTACAACAACCTGAAATGTCCTCAGGAAGAGACTTTAACACATTAACCTAATCAGTGGTGGAATGTAACTAAGTACATTTACTCAAGTACTGTACTTTACTCAGGTACTTGTACTTTACTTTTCAGGCCACTTTCTACTTCTACTCCGCTACATTTCAGAGAGAAATGTTGTACTTTTTACTCCACTACATTCATCTGTTACAGCTTTAGTTACTAGTTACTTTAGTTACTCCGCTACATTCATCTGTTCCAGCTTTAGTTACTAGTTACTTTAGTTACTCCACTACATTCATCTGTTACAGCTTTAGTTACTAGTTACTTTAGTTACTCCACTACATTCATCTGTTACAGCTTTAGTTACTAGTTACTTTAGTTACTCCGCTACATTCATCTGTTCCAGCTTTAGTTACTAGTTACTTTAGTTACTCCACTACATTCATCTGTTACAGCTTTAGTTACTGGTTACTTTAGTTACTCCACTACATTCATCTGTTCCAGCTTTAGTTACTAGTTACTTTAGTTACTCCGCTACATTCATCTGTTCCAGCTTTAGTTACTAGTTACTTTAGTTACTCCACTACATTCATCTGTTCCAGCTTTAGTTACTAGTTACTTTAGTTACTCCACTACATTCATCTGTTCCAGCTTTAGTTACTAGTTACTTTAGTTACTCCGCTACATTCATCTGTTACAGCTTTAGTTACTAGTTACTTTAGTTACTCCACTACATTCATCTGTTACAGCTTTAGTTACTAGTTACTTTAGTTACTCCACTACATTCATCTGTTACAGCTTTAGTTACTAGTTACTTTAGTTACTCCACTACATTCATCTGTTACAGCTTTAGTTACTAGTTACTTTAGTTACTCCACTACATTCATCTGTTACAGCTTTAGTTACTAGTTACTTTAGTTACTCCACTACATTCATCTGTTCCAGCTTTAGTTACTAGTTACTTTAGTTACTCCACTACATTCATCTGTTACAGCTTTAGTTACTAGTTACTTTAGTTACTCCTCTACATTCATCTGTTCCAGCTTTAGTTACTAGTTACTTTAGTTACTCCACTACATTCATCTGTTACAGCTTTAGTTACTAGTTACTTTACACATTCAGATTCCTGCACACAGAACACATGTAGTTTATAAAATCTGATGTTTGATTCTAAAGTAAACTAGCCGACAATATAACGGCTACAAGTCCAGCTGAGATGATTAAACACACAACTGGTTGGATCCTTTACACTTTCTACTATGGGAGGAGTTTTTACTTTTAATACCTTAAGTACATTTTCTTGATGATACCTAAATACTTTTACTTAAGTAACATTTCCCATGCAGGACTTTTACTTGTGACAGAGTATTTTCACAGTGTAGTATTAGTACTTTTACCTAGGATGTGTATACATCTTCCCCCACTGAACCTAGTACACATTTAGCACACCTCTCCCAGTCTACCTTAACAGCTATTGGTCACCCTTTTGCATCTGTCTCTGGGTTTTACAGGTATTTAAACAGGGACGAGGCCATTCTGTCTGACTTTGTCTGAGGTAAATAGCTCAATAAAATGTTTTCAAATTAGCTTTTTTTTAATTTCCTGATTGAAAACAATGGTTTGGAACATACAAGGTTTTCACCCGACAGCGACCATATGTAGCATAATAAATACAAATAAAAAGTAACTGATTAACTGTAAATACCTTGAGCTCTGTGTGGTCACAGTGCATGCTCTTGACCACTGTAATAAACCATGACTGATGTTGCCATTTAGGGACTATATGACAATGATTCGGGGGGGGTCAGAAAGGTGGGTGGGAGGGTTGTGTATTAGGTGTTTTTTAGGGTCTTTAAATAGTTTTCTCCCAAATTAAATTTCTTTCATCCCGGATTTATATTTTATTCCATGTTTCTTTTTGTGAGATCTGCTGTTAAAAGAAAATAAATCATGAAAATACATGAAAAAGATGGCTTTATAGGTGCAACGTGATCTAAATGTAATGTGATATTACGACTTTATTTTCCTCATCAACGTCAGCTAGCAGTGGCAGGATCCATATGACAGTTTTCAGAAACACAATAGATGTGCGTCTTTATAAATAGATTTTTTTCATTATATCTATTAATAACATTAACATTATTAAAACACTTGCTTCTATAAAAAGTGAAACATAAAGTTCAGCCTCCCTTCCTTACCCCAATCCTTTTTTGTGCTGCTCCTTACTGAAATTGCAGTCACTTTATTTAAACATGTTCTTCTTTTGGATCTGCAGACTCTCATGTCTTTGCTCGATGCTCAGATGTGTATGTGCTTTGTGTAGCCCTTGTGTTGTCTTCCCATCAACCATGCAACCTTTTGTTTTTATGGGTCCAAATTAAAAGATGAAACTTTTTTTGTTAACTTTTCCCGACATTTCTGATACAGGAACTTTTTGAAAATGTTCACATTAGAGCCAACTTATCATCCTAAGATTGGAGACATTTGATATCTTACAAGGTCCTATTGTTCTGGTTGTAATGCCATTTCCCCCTTTAAAGTTTTACTGGCAATTTCCCTTTCCTCCTGCACAGCGCTAACGCTGATGACTTAATTGTTTTCTTACTGGTTTCAAACTGCCCAACATGATCTGCCCCTGGGAACCCGCCGTGTCTACCATTAGCCTGAGGCCATGGAATCCGGTGACACAGCGCGTGACTGTGTGAATGTCTAAAAGTAAATGTCTCCATGTGTGTTTTTTGTGTGTGTGGTGTTTTTTTTCCAGCAAGTTGGGTGTGTATATATGTGTGTGTGTAAGAAAGTGTGTGTTTGGGTTGTGTATGAGTGAGTCAGTGTGTGCACGAGCTGCTCGCGCACGTCTCCCGACATGAGTGGCAGGCATGCTTTAAGCCCACTTTGTAGCAATGTGTGGGAAGCCAGCCGAGAGGGCTTCCTCCCTGCTTTCTCAACGCCAGCGATTACCAGCTGCGGAAATGCTAATGGCTGTTTTGATAGCCATGGACAGGGGCTAATGCATTTGTTTTACTAGCTAAGCCATGTCTGGCCTGCAGAGCCCCCAGCCTGTTGATTTTAAATTATGAGGGGGGGGATATTGCTGCATTGGCAAAAGGTACTGACGAATCACCAAAACTCCCCCTGCTCCTCTTAGAGCGCTGAGTGATTTGAATGACCAAACCTAACTAGCGGCTTTGGATTAGCATTGTTGAGCTGAGAGCACCTGATTTATGTCTGAGGCAATACACTTGAGTGGGACTTCAGTGAGCTTGTCTGTTTTTCGCCATCACTGATAAATGAGCTGCATTATGGTCAGGGCTTTAAATAGGAAACGTGTTGCGTGTTCGTCGGCTGTTTTAGGGCAACCCCCACTATGCTAACTTTTTGAGGCTAAAGGTGCTAAGTCAAGTTTATGCCTACCATACTCTAGAAGACATATCAGGGTAGGGATCTTCCAGGGTCACACATTGTAAGACTACAGCTAGATTTGTTTTGAAAAATGTAACCAAGCTAGCTAGCTAGCTGCCGCTAGCATTAGCTGGTAACTTGAGAGAAAGTTTGCCGATTTGCATTAATCCGCTGTTAAATCTCCCGTTGGATGACGCGCTTCAGAAGGGTTGGCTCTAGCTGTTTGCTGCTTCCTGTTTGCTGCTGGAGGGAGAGCGCCCATTGACTGAGTTTTACGACCTACACCAAATGTTTGAGAGGACATGAGCGCGTCCCAACTCTAGCAAGACTCTCAGGATTACATTCCCATATTGGAAAATAGTCTGCGACGGTGAAATCGCTTGAAAAGTCTTTTAGTATAAGGTCGGCATTAGTGACACAAAAGAGATAAACAACAAAATGTGGAGGCTTTTTCTGAGAAAAACAGCCTGTTTGCTTTTTTAATTAGGCAAGAAGAACGTTCCAGACTGGTTTCTCTTTGACCGGTGGCTAGTCTTCCAAAGACTGCACAGGCCACCGTTATAAAAAAAAAGAAGAGTTTGTTTTGGACCGTCAGGATCGTTACACATCTAAGTTCCACTGGCAAGATCGCAGTCGCATGATATTGAGAATGCTGTGATGACTGTGGCTGTGCCAGCAGCAACACACAGCCTAACTTTAATTGCAAACATTAATTAGCAAACACATGTACGTTTTGAGCCTGGCACATACTCCAAAATGGGAGCAGTTGGGCGTATGTTAACTCTGCACAGACTGCTGCCTCACTGATGAGTGTGTGCCTCTATAAATCCACTCCCAGTCCCACTAGTCTGTGTGTGTGTGTGTGTGTGTGTGTGTGTGTGTGTGTGTGTGTGTGTGTGTGTGTGTGTGTGTGTCTGTGTGTGTGTGTGTCTGTGTGTGTGTGCTATCCATAATAAAACCAGGCTTAGCCAGCTCGAGAAGAAACGCATCTCGAGGGTCGACCCCGTCTTTAGCCTCTTAAAGGCCCAAAAAACTATCGTCCATTATGTTTGAGCTCAGCCTGTCCAGATGTTAGCATTTAAGAAAAATGACTTGTTTTCTGTCTCGTCATTTTCTAAAATGGGGTCCAATTGTCTCTCTATTTCCTCCATCAATTCATTTTGAAAATCAACCCTCCAAAATAGACATATATTTTAGGAGAAAAAAAAATAATAATGGCATTTTCTTTCTTTAAGTAACTGAACAATTCTAGATCCTAGTTTCCTTAGCTGTCTGTGCACAGAGGTGGCAAATGCAGTGTTCACATTACTGCTCTGTGAACTTTGCACACATATCTACAAAATGCATTGCACTGTAATGTGTGTGCATTACACATATTCATAAGGTGTGGTCCCAAAACACAGGGCTTTAAGTGGGGGAGCAGAGTTGGTGTCCTGGAAAAAAGTTAAGGGGAATGATGGTCCTCTCAGGGGCAATGGTAGTGGGTGAAAGTATTTGGTTTTTGCCACAAAGTGAAAAACTGGAATATTTGGAGAATAAAGGTTGGGATATTACAGGGAAAATAAACTCAGAATATATTGAATTTTTTTTTTTTAAAGTTGGAATATTTGCACTCTGGCTTGAAAGTGGTCTGTTTTATGTTGACTCTGCTATTTCATTTTGAGATTATTTTTCATTGAATATTATTAAAGGTCATACATCAGTGTTTTGGCGTGACTGGCTGTTTGGCTCTATGTCCATGGTATTGGAAGGGGGGATTTAATTCTTGCATGTTTTGTTTTGTTGTGCCTGATCAAAAAACCTCCCCCCTCTGCTTTTTTTCACAAATCGTACCCCCCTGTATCCTTTAAGTACTACTTAAAGTGTTCATATTACGCTCATGTGCAGGATCATAATTGTATTTAGAGGTTGTACCAGAACAGGTGTACATGGTTTCATTTTCAAAAAATACCATGTTTTTGTTGTACTGCACATTGCTGTAGCTCCTCTTTTCACCCTGTGTGTTGAGCTTTCTCTTTTAGCTACAGAGTGAGACATCTCACTTCTGTTCCATCTTTGTTGGGAGTCGCACATGCTCAGTAGCTAGGTAAGGACTACTAGCCAGTCAGAAGCAGAGTATGAGGGCGTGTCCTGACAGTAGCTAGGTAAGGACTACTAGCCAGTCAGAAGCAGAGTATGAGGGCGTGTCCTGACAGTACCTAGGTAAGGACTACTAGCCAGTCAGAAGCAGAGTATGAGGGCGTGCCTTGACAGTACCTAGGTAAGGACTACTAGCCAGTCAGAAGCAGAGTATGAGGGTGTGCCCTGACAGTGCCTATGTAAGGACTACTAGCCAGTCAGAAGCAGAGTATGAGGGCGTGCCCTGACAGTGCCTAGGTAAGGACTACTAGCCAGTCAGAGGCAGAGTATGAGGGTGTGCCCTGACAGTGCCTATGTAAGGACTACTAGCCAGTCAGAAGCAGAGTATGAGGGTGTGCCCTGACAGTACCTAGGTAAGGACTACTAGCCAGTCAGAGGCAGAGTATGAGGGTGTGCCCTGACAGTAGCTAGGTAAGGACTACTAGCCAGTCAGAAGCAGAGTATGAGGGTGTGCCCTGACAGTGCCTAGGTAAGGACTACTAGCCAGTCAGAGGCAGAGTATGAGGGTGTGCCCTGACAGTACCTAGGTAAGGACTACTAGCCAGTCAGAAGCAGAGTATGAGGGCGTGCCCTGACGTTACCTAGGTAAGGACTACTAGCCAGTCAGAAGCAGAGTATGAGGGCGTGCCCTGACAGTACCTAGGTAAGGACTACTAGCCAGTCAGAAGCAGAGTATGAGGGCGTGCCATGCTAGCAGCTAGGCGAGCATTATAACGTGTGTTACAAAGTGACCACGTTTGTCTCTGAAGTAAAGGCTGGACTACAATAGAGCTGTTTGGAGCAGTTTGTGAACAGTGTTTTCTGTTGGGCTTTTTCACTTTCATGCACAAAAAGATATATAACACAATAAAGGAAAGGGGAAAAGCCAAAACGCATAATATGAGCACTTTAAAGGAACTAATCTTCACTAGTCGTTTTGGTGTCTAAACTTAACCGTCACGGGGACCGGTACCTGCATCACAGCCACCTTTTTTTTGTGGCAAAAACTACAGTCTATGTGCTAAAACTTAACTGTCACATGACCTGTCACCATCATTTGGTCAGATATCATGCAAATTGTTGTGCATACAGTACAGGCCAAAAGTTTGGACACACCTTCTCATTCAATGCGTTTCCTTTTTATTTTCATGACTATTTACATTGTAGATTCTCACTGAAGGCATCAAAACTATGAATGAACACATGTAGAATTTTGTACTTATTATATATTTTAGATTCTTCAAAGTAGCCACCCTTTGCTTTTTTATTAATAAGGGAAATAATTCCACTAATTAACCCTGACAAAGCACACCTGTGAAGGTAAAACCATTTCAGGTGACTACCTCATGAAGCTCATTGAGAGAACACCAAGGGTTTGCAGAGTTATCAAAAAAAGCAAAGGGTGGCTACTTTGAAGAATCTAAAATATAAGACATGTTTTCAGTTATTTCACACTTTTTTGTTAAGTACATAATTCCATATGTGTTCATTCATAGTTTTGATGCCTTCAGTGAGAATCTATGATGCAAATAGTCATGAAAATAAAGAAACACATTGAATGAGAAGGTGTGTCCAAACTTTTGGCCTGTACTGTACGTTTTTGTATGATATCATAAGAACCCGTTGATGAGAATGTGTTGTTGCAATGAGGACTAGCTAACACAGACTCATCGGAAACATCCAATCCAAGTTAGAGCTTTAAAGGAGAAACACTAATGCCATAATTTCACCAGATTCATCCCTAACATCAACTACTGCACTTTTTTTTGGAATTCATAGTCTTTAAAAAATCCTTTATTCCAAATGCCATCAGTATCCTCAACCAAACCAAGTGATAACATCAATATGGACATCAATATGAGCTGCTATCCTAATGATCCCAATGATTTTATGCATATTTATATATATATCTTTTTTTATTTTTTATATTCAATTTACTATGTTTGTTGTTTGTATGTTTATTTTTTGTATGTCTGGTGAGCCAAAGAAAAATTTCCATCCCGGTGGACAATAAAGATTTATTCTATTCTATTCTATTCTATAGTCAATAAGCCTCATTTATATGAATTCATAGCCTACCATTATTTCAACATTTCGATTGAGCAGCTAATCGCAGACTGTCAAAGTTTAGTCAGGATAGTGTTTAGAGACCATTTCATTGTTTTTTCAAATGCTATATAATTTAATTTAATTTAATAAAACATCCAACATTCAAGGTAAAAAGTGATCTGATGCTTAATTTGACTTGCGAAGAGCGTTGCATGGAACCATCCATGTTATGTTTGGGCAATGAGCTTGAAAGAAACCCAATTTCTGATATCTGAACTTTGAAAACAGGTCAGATTTGAACCAAGGACAACAGGAGGGTTAATAAAGTGGATAGTGCATGGAAAGGCAATCAAATATATATACTGTAGATACCTCACATCAGCTAAACCAAAATGTAATGGATAATGCTACTGTCAATGTATTTGACCCCTCACGTGACAACAATCCTACACCCTCCTCGCGTTGTCTGATGACATGGACACCAAGGCTTCCTATCTATTGCCTTGCTTATTTATTGTGCCTTAATTGTTCACATGTCATTCCTCTATTCTTGCGTCAGTTGATGCAAAGCCAGATCAAGCTATGACTTTGGGTCTTTGTGTATGTGAATCAGTTCCATTAACGGCCTGTGTAACACCGTGAGGGAGTGATTTGGTCATTACACGAAGGCCGTCTGATGACTTTCTAATGGGCTGGGGCTGGGAGCCGTGGTGTGTGGAGTCCCACAGTATCGCTAATGATACGTCAGTCTGCCTGCTGAAAGGTCACAGCGTTAACACCACTCAGTGATGAGTGACAAAATGGAGTTAATGTGGCGTTCAGAGTACACGGCTCGAGCAAAGTAAACATACGTACTTGCACATGTGTGTGTGTGTGTATGTGTGTGTGTGTGTGTGTGTGTGTCTTTGTGTGGGTGTGTGAGAGGCAAAAACAAAGAGTTGGAGGAGAGAATATGGAGCAGGGAAAGGGAGTGAATGAAAGCCACAGAGTGTGATTAAAAGTAAACACCAACTTCACTTCAAATAAGCCCCACTGTTGTGCATCGTTAGGCATTCACAAGATTAATGTGGTTACAGACATTTCATTAAGACTGAGTCTGAAATGCACTGCTTACATAAATAGTTGTTTTTTCTCAACATTGTGTCATCAGATGTTGCCAGAGTTGACTGCTGTTAAAGGGTAACTACCGTTGTTTTCAACCCTATTTTCCTCTGTTCAGGCTACAATGTAAGATAATAGGGCTAATGTCCAGCTTGTATTTACCTTCACAAAAGTGACAGCTGACAGGCTCAGATTAATATTCAAAGTGTCTGACAACATTGTGGAAACTGGTAGATTTAGATTTATAGAGACTACTAGTGCAAGTTACACTTTTCTTTCCCTTCATGCCGCCGCTCTGCTGTCACAGTGTTACCTCTCTTGCCTGCAGTCTTTGGCAGGCACATGCTCGCATGTGAAAAGAAATGAGTTGGGGTAACCAGGTTTTCCTTCAGATTAGGGAAACCGGGATTCATGCATGATGGCTAATAAATCAAATGACTGCAGAAAGCTGACTCTAACCAGCATTATGAAGTGAGCTCTGGGGAGCAGCAGGGATATAGTGTCTGGAAGGTTTTTTCAGTGCAGTCAGCACTAGAAGCAAAATTGCTTTTACCTCCAATGTTTGGGCAACTTGATGTCAGATACATTTAAAATGGCAAATAAGATGCCGATGATCTACAATGGCTTAGTCTATATCCACGACGTTCCACTTCCGGGATTGCTGTGGTGCCGCCCGAAAATCAGCCGGGTGTCCCTCAGTTTCGGCCAGATGTCCCGTTACCTTCCTCTTTCTTTGTGTTGGCGTTCTAAACTCCAGATCTCCTCAGATCTCTGCAGGGTAAATCCAGACAGCTAGCTAGACTATCTGTCCAATCTGAGTTTTCTGTTGCACGACTAAAACTACTTTTGGACGTACACATGTTCCACCAAAACAAGTTCCTTCCTGAGGCTATTTTTGCAGTGTGTCTCTGTCCGGCACTTAGCACCGCCCAAGAAGATTGGGATTGGTTTAAAGACATGCCAATAAAACCAGAGCAGGTTTGTCTCCCATCCCAGAATGCTGTGTGGACTAGCCTCCTCCACTAGACCCTCCTCCACAGCGCCGTGGAGGAAGGTCTGACAGACTAAACACCAGAGACGTAATTGATAAAATATACAGACATTTGGGAAAGTGTCCATTTAAAACAAACAGCCAAAAACACCACAGAGCTTTAATATAAGACTGAAAACTGCCACCGGTCTTCTTGGACTACGGCATGTAACTGATTCAAAGAGCTCATTCCAACGCAGCATTTCTTTCTGCTTCTCTGCCTCAACCCATTTCATCAACAACTGCATTAAGTACACTTTTCAGGACACTTATGTGCTTCAGTGAGCAGCTGTCATTACATCAAGATAATGGTTCTCCTCGCACCCCCGTTAGCTCATCCTAGGATCATCTCGTCGTAGAATTGTTGTTTTTCATTACCATTTAAAAGCTCTCGCACGGCCCTGTCAACAAGTGAGGGGGAGATTGCATGCAGCTTTCCTAACTCTGTGCTGCATTGTGTGTGTGTGGTAGGCCTCAACAACAGTTGGGAACCCCCTCCTCCATTCCCTCCCCCCCGCTGGAGCCTAACTGCTTGCCCCATTCAGGTGCAAATCGGGGCTGAGGCATGCAGCAAATTTACAGCCTGGCTTTACGGCGTATAGTGGGTTTTGGCCTCTATCTCTTCTCGGCAGCACTTTGGGTGGCTCAGGGAAACATCTGGAGCGGACAATGGCCCGCAAGGCAGCCGCTCCGAAGTGCTCTTTCAGCCACACACGCCGGTGACGCGCGCAAATCAAAAGCACATACACACAGTCACACCCAGACTCTCTATCAATTCACTGTTAGACATGTTTACAGTCGCATTCAGCCACACGTGCCAGGTGATGTGGCTGTGGCACCCACAACAGCCAGACACACACTGAACGTGTATGAGACTAACAGATTTTAACTGGTGAATTCGTAACACTCCTAATCTAGCCCAGATTCTGCCAAGATACAGGGTGGGACGATGACATCATTACTGCAAAGCAGCCATGCCTGACGCCTTATTTGTACTTGTGCGACATCCATATTTTCAGCATTGTAGACAGTACGTCAGAACAGGAAGTCAGAGGCGGCATTTCAAAATGTTTTAAACATCTGTGAGTGGTTTGAAGGAAGGCCCAGATCGGGACACCTTTGTCTTTGTAGGTGCATGTCCTTCCCATGTTAGTGGGTTTCCTCCAGGTGCTGCACAAAGACATGCATGAGAGGTTTTAGGAACACTCCAGCCAATGCCGTTGACCGTTGAAGGTAGTGATCCCAGAACCCTACCCCGTAGCTTGACGTGCACCTCTTGAAAAATGTAACTACACTTGGCGACAATGCACATCACTCGGCCTTGGTAGCGTAGCATTTCCCCCGACTCATTCCCTGATTCTCCTTCTCTATAAACAACGTGAAATCAAAGAGAGGGTTAACTTTTCCTGCTACAGATTTCCCACCGTGGTCGAAAAAGCACACGGGAGACACTTTGTTTCTCTTGCTATGACTCTAGAGTCGGCACTGGCTCCGAAGCTAATCACCGTCACTCTCTCACTCGCTCAACCACACACACACACACACGTCGGCCCTGCTATTCTCTTCAAGAGATCGACGCACACGCCAACGTACAGTAATAAACTTCAGGCCACTTATGTAGGCTACAGCGAAAGCTCTGTGTGGAGCCTCAGCAGTACCATAAATCGTGCTTGAGTCCTAAACAGCAGAGGATGACTTCCTCCACAGGGATTAATAACTCCAATTTAACTTAATTTAGGAATGACTCATTTATGACTGATCTGCCACTTGGCCTGTCATTTGATGGACAATCACAGCCAAGCCCTCATGTCATTATATGTAAGTCTAATACTTGGCCAGTGCATGGCACATACTCATAGAGGCTGTGCAAACGCCCACAACCTCCCTAGAAGACACATCCAATGTAGAGCTGTGAGTTACTATGAGGAGCAACATGAGTCACTGCATTACTTCATTACAGTTGGTGTTTTCAGGGGATGCAACCCAACCTCTGGAGATCTTTTATTCAAGTGAAAGTAGCAATAATACAGGGTAGATACAGTACTTAAGTAAAAGGCATTACTGAAGTAAAAAGTACAAAAGATTTGGCATCAAAATATACTTTATACCTCAGCGACGACTCTCTCCATCAATGAGAAAGACGTCAACAGACTGTTCAGGAGACAGAACCCCAGGAAAGCTGCTGGACCGGATGCTGTCTCCCCATCCAGCTTGAAGCACTGCGCTGACCAGCTGTCTCCGGTGTTCACAGACATTTTCAACACCTCGCTGGAGACATGTCACGTGCCAGCCTGCTTCAAGACCTCAACAATCATCCCCGTTCCCAAGAAGCCAAGGACCACAGGACTTAATGACTTCAGACCCGTCGCCCTGACCTCTGTGGTTATGAAGTCCTTTGAGCGCCTTGTGCTTTCACACCTAAAAGCCATCACCGACACCCTCCTGGACCCCCTGCAGTTTGCCTACAGAGCCAATAGGTCTGTAGATGATGCAGTCAACCTGGCCCTCCACTACATCCTCCGGCACCTGGACTCTGCAGGAACCTACGCCAGGATCCTGTTTGTGGACTTCAGCTCTGCCTTCAACACCATCATCCCAGCTCTGCTCCAGGAGAAGCTCTCCCAGCTTGGTGTGCCTGACTCCACCTGCAGGTGGATCACTGACTTCCTGTCTGACAGGAAGCAGCATGTGAAGCTGGGGAAAGACATCTCCGACTCACAGACCATCAGCACCGGATCCCCTCAGGGCTGTGTTCTTTCTCCTCTACTCTTCTCCCTGTACACCAACAGCTGCACTTCCAGTCACCAGTCTGTCAAGCTTCTAAAGTTCGCGGATCGACACCTCTCTCATCGGACTCATCTCTGATGGAGACGAGTCCGCCTACAGGTCGGAGGCTGACCACCTGGTGACCTGGTGCAAGCAAAACAACCTAGAGCTCAACGCTCTAAAGACAGTGGAGATGGTTGTGGACTTCAGGAAGAATTCTGCCCCCACCTGCCCCCTATCACACTTCAGTGACTCCACAATTAACATTGTGGAGTCTTTCCGCTTCCTGGGAACTACCATCTCCCAAGACCTCAAGTGGGAGCTGAACATCAGCTCCCTCGTCAAGAAAGCACAACAGAGGATGTACTTCCTGCGGCAGCTGAAGAAATTCAGCCTGCCAAAGACAATGATGGTGCACTTCTACACAGCCATCATTGAGTCCATCCTCACATCCTCCATCACCATCTGGTACGCTGCTGCCACTGCCAAGGACAAGGGCAGACTGCAGCGTGTCATTCGGTCAGCTGAGAAGGTGATTGGCTGCAATCTCCCACCGCTCCAGGACCTTTACGCCACCAGGACTCTGAAGCGTGCTGGAAAGATTGTGGCTGACCCCTCCCACCCCGGACACAAACTCTTTGAGCTACTCCCCTCTGGCAGGAGGCTGAGGTCCATCAGGACCAAGACCTCACGTCACAAGGACAGCTTTTTTCCCCTCCGCCACTAGCCTTATTAACAAGGCCCGGAATCCACCCTGACTCTCTCCACACCCACCTCTGGCTCTACATGCCACTGTACTTAATCTGCTCTTTTTTATCTTAACTGTTACTCTTATTTTATTATGTTACATCCTGTGTGTGTACATATACACATATATTTATATATTTATACTTATATTGTCTGTTCTGTTAACCTGTTTGTTTAACTTATTTTAGATAATGTGTGACATGCACCTACGACACCAAAACAAATTCCTTGTATGTGTAAAAAATGTACTTGGCAATAAAGCTTTTCTGATTCTGATTCTGATTCTGAAGAAGAGAAGAGATACTTTATTCATCCCCAGGGGGGAAATTACATTTGTACACTCTGTTGATATACAGTATACTACACATTACACACAAGTCCGAAATACACACACACATGCACAAACCTTAAAGATGCCGTAGGTAGGATTGTGAAGATCCAGGAGCCGGATTTTTTTTTTTTTGTAATGACCTGCTTCATGTAGTTCTACTGGAACATAGGGCCAGTTTCAGCAGATATGACAGAAAGGTAGTTTTATAAGGCTTACATACTGCACCTTTAAACATGCACTAAGGTAGTGATGTCAGAGTGAGGGGGCTGCCTTCTTCATGTGTACATTACTTTAATGTTGCAGCTGGTAAAGGTGGAGCTCATTGTAATTAGTTTATAAGCTGCTGGGTAGCATATCCTATTATCATATATCACAATTTTTTTTGTTGATTTATATTTTGTATTGAAGTAACTAGTAACTACAGCTGTCAGAGTGTAGTAGAAGTACAAGTACCACAGAATTGTACTGAAGTACAGTACTTAGATGCAATATGTTTGTCCTCAGCTTGAGTGCAACTCTAGGGGAGAAAAATAGGAAGAGTTATTTCAGGCTTCGATGGATTTGAAAATAAAAAGTCACTGTTATTTTCTGCACAGTCAGCGCGCAGTGACAATCAGAGCACCTCAAAAATTCCATGACTCGGTACATAATTATAAGTGACTCCCACACAGCATTTTAGTCACTGGGCTTAAACTGAAACACAGTGAATTTTCACTCTGATGTGCAGGGTTGAAAGAAGTATTCAGATCCTTAACATAAGTAAAAGTTCTACCACAGTGTAAACATACTCTGTTACAAGTAAAAACCCTGCATTGAAAATGTTACTTAAGTAAAAGTATATACGTATCATCAGGAAAATGTACTTAAAGTATTAAAAGTAAAGAACTCTACTCCCATAGTAGAAAGTGTAAAGGATCCAACCAGTTGTTTGTTTAATGGTCTCATCATCTCAGCTGACTTGTAGGCTGTTAGATTGTTGGCTAGTTTACTTTAGAATCAAACATCAGATTTTATAAACTACATGTGTTTCTGAATGTGTAAAGTAACTAGTAACTAAAGCTGTAACAGATGAATGTAGTGGAGTAACTAAAGTAACCAGTAACTAAAGCTGTAACAGATGAATGTAGTGGAGTAACTAAAGTGACTAGTAACTAAAGCTGGAACAGATGAATGTAGTGGAGTAACTAAAGTAACTAGTAACTAAAGCTGGAACAGATGAATGTAGTGGAGTAACTAAAGTAACTAGTAACTAAAGCTGTAACAGATGAATGTAGTGGAGTAACTAAAGTAACTAGTAACTAAAGCTGGAACAGATGAATGTAGTGGAGTAACTAAAGTAACTAGTAACTAAAGCTGGAACAGATGAATGTAGTGGAGTAACTAAAGTAACTAGTAACTAAAGCTGGAACAGATGAATGTAGTGGAGTAACTAAAGTAACTAGTAACTAAAGCTGGAACAGATGAATGTAGTGGAGTAACTAAAGTAACTAGTAACTAAAGCTGGAACAGATGAATGTAGCTGAGTAACTAAAGTAACTAGTAACTAAAGCTGGAACAGATGAATGTAGTGGAGTAACTAAAGTAACTAGTAACTAAAGTAACTAGTAACTAAAGCTGTAACAGATGAATGTAGTGGAGTAACTAAAGTAACTAGTAACTAAAGCTGGAACAGATGAATGTAGTGGAGTAACTAAAGTAACTAGTAACTAAAGCTGGAACAGATGAATGTAGCGGAGTAACTAAAGTAACTAGTAACTAAAGCTGGAACAGATGAATGTAGCGGAGTAACTAAAGTAACTAGTAACTAAAGCTGGAACAGATGAATGTAGTGGAGTAACTAAAGTAACTAGTAACTAAAGCTGGAACAGATGAATGTAGCGGAGTAACTAAAGTAACTAGTAACTAAAGCTGGAACAGATGAATGTAGCGGAGTAACTAAAGTAACTAGTAACTAAAGCTGGAACAGATGAATGTAGTGGAGTAACTAAAGTAACTAGTAACTAAAGCTGGAACAGATGAATGTAGTGGAGTAACTAAAGTAACTAGTAACTAAAGCTGTAACAGATGAATGTAGTGGAGTAACTAAAGTAACTAGTAACTAAAGCTGGAACAGATGAATGTAGTGGAGTAACTAAAGTAACTAGTAACTAAAGCTGGAACAGATGAATGTAGTGGAGTAACTAAAGTAACTAGTAACTAAAGCTGGAACAGATGAATGTAGTGGAGTAACTAAAGTAACTAGTAACTAAAGCTGGAACAGATGAATGTAGCTGAGTAACTAAAGTAACTAGTAACTAAAGCTGGAACAGATGAATGTAGTGGAGTAACTAAAGTAACTAGTAACTAAAGCTGGAACAGATGAATGTAGTGGAGTAACTAAAGTAACTAGTAACTAAAGCTGGAACAGATGAATGTAGTGGAGTAACTAAAGTAACTAGTAACTAAAGCTGGAACAGATGAATGTAGCGGAGTAACTAAAGTAACTAGTAACTAAAGCTGTAACAGATGAATGTAGTGGAGTAACTAAAGTAACTAGTAACTAAAGCTGGAACAGATGAATGTAGTGGAGTAACTAAAGTAACTAGTAACTAAAGCTGGAACAGATGAATGTAGCGGAGTAACTAAAGTAACTAGTAACTAAAGCTGGAACAGATGAATGTAGCGGAGTAACTAAAGTAACTAGTAACTAAAGCTGGAACAGATGAATGTAGCGGAGTAACTAAAGTAACTAGTAACTAAAGCTGGAACAGATGAATGTAGCGGAGTAACTAAAGTAACTAGTAACTAAAGCTGGAACAGATGAATGTAGCGGAGTAACTAAAGTAACTAGTAACTAAAGCTGGAACAGATGAATGTAGCGGAGTAACTAAAGTAACTAGTAACTAAAGCTGGAACAGATGAATGTAGCGGAGTAACTAAAGTAACTAGTAACTAAAGCTGGAACAGATGAATGTAGCGGAGTAACTAAAGTAACTAGTAACTAAAGCTGGAACAGATGAATGTAGCGGAGTAACTAAAGTAACTAGTAACTAAAAGCTGGAACAGATGAATGTAGCGGAGTAACTAAAGTAACTAGTAACTAAAGCTGGAACAGATGAATGTAGTGGAGTAACTAAAGTAACTAGTAACTAAAGCTGGAACAGATGAATGTAGCGGAGTAACTAAAGTAACTAGTAACTAAAGCTGGAACAGATGAATGTAGCGGAGTAACTAAAGTAACTAGTAACTAAAGCTGGAACAGATGAATGTAGTGGAGTAACTAAAGTAACTAGTAACTAAAGTAACTAGTAACTAAAGCTGTAACAGATGAATGTAGTGGAGTAACTAAAGTAACTAGTAACTAAAGCTGGAACAGATGAATGTAGTGGAGTAACTAAAGTAACTAGTAACTAAAGCTGGAACAGATGAATGTAGCGGAGTAACTAAAGTAACTAGTAACTAAAGCTAACAGATGAATGCAGATGAATGTAGCTGGAGTAACTAAAGTAACTAGTAACTAAAGCTGGAACAGATGAATGTAGTGGAGTAACTAAAGTAACTAGTAACTAAAGCTGGAACAGATGAATGTAGCGGAGTAACTAAAGTAACTAGTAACTAAAGCTGGAACAGATGAATGTAGCGGAGTAACTAAAGTAACTAGTAACTAAAGCTGGAACAGATGAATGTAGCGGAGTAACTAAAGTAACTAGTAACTAAAGCTGGAACAGATGAATGTAGTGGAGTAACTAAAGTAACTAGTAACTAAAGCTGGAACAGATGAATGTAGCGGAGTAACTAAAGTAACTAGTAACTAAAGCTGGAACAGATGAATGTAGTGGAGTAACTAAAGTAACTAGTAACTAAAGCTGGAACAGATGAATGTAGCGGAGTAACTAAAGTAACTAGTAACTAAAGCTGGAACAGATGAATGTAGTGGAGTAACTAAAGTAACTAGTAACTAAAGCTGGAACAGATGAATGTAGCGGAGTAACTAAAGTAACTAGTAACTAAAGCTGGAACAGATGAATGTAGCGGAGTAACTAAAGTAACTAGTAACTAAAGCTGGAACAGATGAATGTAGTGGAGTAACTAAAGTAACTAGTAACTAAAGCTGGAACAGATGAATGTAGTGGAGTAACTAAAGTAACTAGTAACTAAAGCTGGAACAGATGAATGTAGTGGAGTAACTAAAGTAACTAGTAACTAAAGCTGGAACAGATGAATGTAGCGGAGTAACTAAAGTAACTAGTAACTAAAGCTGGAACAGATGAATGTAGTGGAGTAACTAAAGTAACTAGTAACTAAAGCTGTAACAGATGAATGTAGTGGAGTAACTAAAGTAACTAGTAACTAAAGCTGGAACAGATGAATGTAGTGGAGTAACTAAAGTAACTAGTAACTAAAGCTGGAACAGATGAATGTAGCGGAGTAACTAAAGTAACTAGTAACTAAAGCTGGAACAGATGAATGTAGCGGAGTAACTAAAGTAACTAGTAACCAAAGTAACTAGTAACTAAAGTAACTAGTAACTAAAGCTGGAACAGATGAATGTAGCGGAGTAACTAAAGTAACTAGTAACTAAAGCTGGAACAGATGAATGTAGCGGAGTAACTAAAGTAACTAGTAACTAAAGCTGGAACAGATGAATGTAGTGGAGTAACTAAAGTAACTAGTAACTAAAGCTGGAACAGATGAATGTAGTGGAGTAACTAAAGTAACTAGTAACTAAAGCTGGAACAGATGAATGTAGCGGAGTAACTAAAGTAACTAGTAACTAAAGCTGGAACAGATGAATGTAGCGGAGTAACTAAAGTAACTAGTAACTAAAGCTGTAACAGATGAATGTAGCGGAGTAACTAAAGTAACTAGTAACTAAAGCTGGAACAGATGAATGTAGCGGAGTAACTAAAGTAACTAGTAACTAAAGCTGGAACAGATGAATGTAGCCTAGTAACTAAAGCTCTAACAGATGAATGTAGCGGAGTAACTAAAGTAACTAGTAACTAAAGCTGGAACAGATGAATGTAGTGGAGTAACTAAAGTAACTAATAACTAAACCTCTAACAGATGAATGTAGTGGAGTAACTAAAGTAACTAGTAACTAAAGCTGGAACAGATGAATGTAGTGGAGTAACTAAAGTAACTAGTAACTAAAGCTGGAACAGATGAATGTAGTGGAGTAACTAAAGTAACTAGTAACTAAAGCTGGAACAGATGAATGTAGTGGAGTAACTAAAGTAACTAGTAACTAAAGCTGGAACAGATGAATGTAGTGGAGTAACTAAAGTAACTAGTAACTAAAGCTGTAACAGATGAATGTAGTGGAGTAACTAAAGTAACTAGTAACCAAAGCTGGAACAGATGAATGTAGCGGAGTAACTAAAGTAACTAGTAACTAAAGCTGGAACAGATGAATGTAGTGGAGTAACTAAAGTAACTAGTAACTAAAGCTGTAACAGATGAATGTAGTGGAGTAACTAAAGTAACTAGTAACTAAAGCTGGAACAGATGAATGTAGTGGAGTAAAAAGTACAATATTTCTCTCTGAAATGTAGCGGAGTAGAAGTAGAAAGTGGAATGAAAAGAAAAGACTCAAGTAAAGTACAAGTACCTCAACATTTGGACTTAAGTACAGTACCTGAGTAAATGTACTTAGTTACATTCCACCGCTGCTGATGTGTCCACACCTATGTTCATTTATGGTTTGTTGGTTAGCTGACGAAACAATCTTAACAGTTAATTGTTGTTTTCTGTCACAGTAATGCTATCTCTATAACCTACTGGAGGTTAGCATCAGTAGTAGTGACATTACACTTTCGGGATACACTTTCGGCCGGAAATTCCGCCGGATGTCCCTCATTTTCGGCCCGTTATGTCCGTCCCCTTCTTCTTCCTTTGTGTTGGTGTTCTTGTGAGGACTATGGTTAACTGCTCCTCAGATCTCTGCAGGGTAAATCCAGACAGCTAGCTAGACTATCTGTCCAATCTGAGTTTTCTGTTGCACGACTAAAACTACTTTTGAACGTACACATGTTCCACCAAAACAAGTTCCTTCCTGAGACAATTTAGCAGAGGCACCGTGGCTCCAACCGGCCCTGAGCACCGCCCAAGACGATTGTGATTGGTTTAAAGAAATGCCAATAAACCAGAGCACGTTTTTCTCCCATCCAGGAATGCTGTGTGGACTAGCCAGACCCTCCTCCGCAGCGCTGTGGAGGAAGGTCTGGCAATGCGAGACTACATTAGTAGTGACTGCAGTATGAAATTGCGTGCTTTGCAATTTTAGCCTATAGTTATTAGTCAGCTAAGCTGGAGAGGAATTTCCTCCCAGTGCAGAGAGCAGAGCTGGTAGGCCTTATCATCTCACACTGCTTCAAACAGCAACAGATCTCATATATCTTCCCTTTAGCTTGATCGCTAGTCTTTTATCTATTATTTGTTCATGGAATACTCTACTTGACCTGAGTGATCGCAGCAGACAGGGTTGCTGGGAGATTTCTGCGTGAATGTAAAGCCTTTGTGAGGAGCAGTGCACTTTGAGAGAGCGTTGTTTTCCCCTCTTTGTGTCATCCAAGGCACCTGGTGTGCACTGCAGACGTGAATGGGGCAGCTGGGTCACACTTCAAAGTAGATTCTCCTTCAAACACACCGAGGCTGCAGGCACAGACGCAGGCCAACAACAACTGAGTCAATAACAACATTTACCCAACAACTGAACTTAGGTAACATGTTGAGCTACGTATACTTTACTTGAGCATTCTTTTCTTTTTTTAATCTATTTTTATTTATTTTTTACTATATTTCTATAGGTACACATTGTGCCACTTCACTGCATTTAATTGAGAGCTATTGTTGGGATTTACCTTACAGATTTTTTACATTTTAATCATATATGATTTACATTGCACATTGTCCAACTCTACAGCCTTTACTGCTCTAACGTTAGTAAATACAACAGAAAATGTCCTTTACACATTAATGCATCAGTAATTAAAAATCAATAATATAGGCCATAATAACAACAAAGCACTGACAAGGCTTATTCTGCTGTACAATAAGTAATCTTACCTTATTTTGCTTGTTACTTTAATTTCACTAAAGTACAATTTTGAATACAAGACTTGGCTTGCTAACTTTTACAAAAACTTGCATTAATGTCTTTTTTGGCCAACTGGGGTCATCAGTTTTGTATGTTTTTTTGCCTTAAGAGTGAACCAGACAATGGATGAAACTATGAGCTGAAAGATGTTTAAAAAAAGCTCTGTAGAGCAGAGGGGAACTGCAGAGAGATAATCCTCTCTGGGTTCATCACTATAAAAGTGACACCTTTCACATTTCATTTGATCCACTGTCAATATGCATATCAATATATATTGAGTAGTGCAGCTTTAAGCAGAGAATACTATAATATAATGGCATTAGGCAGTGTTGGCAAGATGGACATGCTGTACCATTAATCTTGAACGTATCTTTTATATTCTCACTCTCATATTGCAGTGATTAAAAAACAACCTCTGGGTCTTTAAAGTTTCACCTTCTCGTGTCTTGAATATCAACGGGTTGTTTTACACTAGGGCCATTTTCCCATGGGCCTCTTGTGAACTGAAATCAAAATAAAACAGGCCTTTAAATTCACAATCACATTTGATATCATCTTTCAATACCATTATGCTCACACACAGGGGAGCAATTCAGACCCACGTATGCGGAGGTGCAGAGGGACACACACACACACACGCACACACACAGACACACACACACACACACACACACACACACACACACACACACACACACACACACTCACACTCTTACACACACTCAGCACTTGGCCTCTAATCTGCTCTTAATTCAGTTCAGGCCTTGGGAGACTTTAACTCAATTACACCACCCCCAACTCACACACACACACACACACACACACACACACACACACACACACACACACACACATATACATTAATTGAGCTCTTCCTCCTTCACATACTTGAGCGACATCAATCAGCCTGAAGTGGATTCTGGAGCTTTTCTGTTGGGAGACAATTCAATTTGTCCGCAGACTGTCACTGGAGTGGGACTCAAAACACAAATGGAAGCATAACAAAAGTAAATCTTTCTTTTCCAGATCCACCTTCCCTTTGTTACTCTGTAACATTAATCAAACTGTAATTCCCACTGCAAATCCTGGCAACATCAAACACTTTAACATTACCTAACCATACTGTTTCATCATCAACGGTTGAGTGATTATTCCAAATGTGATTTAGGCTGTTAACCATTTGAACAATTGCACATTCAGCCTAAATAACCCAACTGCTGGCAAAAAAACAAATACCATTCTCAGATTCAGGGCATTGCATTGAGAGTTTTTAGCAATCAAATTCCCAGGTTTGCAAATAACAGACATTTGATGATTTGTAATTGTCCCTCTGAAAAATGGATATTCTGTGTTAAACCACGGCAATAGCTGCATGTTGCCGAGGGGATGTTGATGTATGTGTGGAGCACTTGGATCTTTGTTTCAGGTCTCGGTGGGCCTGTGCTGAGAGGGATTTGTCTTTGTAAATGCCACGCGGTTCACTGGAGCAGTAATGAGAGTTAATGTGTTGGTGGAGAGCACTCATCAATATAATGTGTGAGAGCTGATGGGATGGACCTGTGGTTTGACTGCAGGGCTGAACATGCAGCAAGCATCATGCTGCTGTTTGTGAGTAAAGACAAGTATTTCCAAAACTTCAGACTCTACAGATGTGCCTAAAGACCAATTATTTCATTGGTTGATTCATGTCCCAGGTCAGGTATAAATCACTCCATAGCTGGGTTGGAAAGCAGTTGCGCTGACTGAATGTAAGTGTTCATTTCTTACAGTTCATGTGTTGTACGTCCATATCCATGACATTCCACTGTCGGAAATTCAGCCGGATCACGCTCTTTTCGGCGTGGATGTCCGTCCCCTTCCTCTTCCTTTGTGTTGGCATTCTAACCTCCGGTGGATTTGTGAGGACTATGGTTAACTGCTCCTCAGATCTCTGCAGGGTAAATCCAGACAGCTAGCTAGACCATCTGTCCAATCGGAGTTTTCTGTTGCACGACTAAAACTACTATTGAACGTACACATGTTCCACCAAAACAAGTTCCTTCCCGAGGCTATTTTGCAGAGGCACCGTAGCTCAAGACGATTGTGATTGGATTAAAGAAATGCCAATACACCAGTTTTATAAAGCACGTTTTCCTCCCATCCCGGGATGCTGTGTGGACTAGTCAGACCCTCCTTGGCAGCGCTGTGGAGGAAGGTCTAGCAATTGTTAGCCATGCAGATAGCCAGGCTGTCTATTGGTCCACCAATGGAGTGAGATGACATTTTGCAATAAGAAGTGGATGGAGCCTAATATCTGTGGCGATCCCCTGACCTTTCCTGTAGCGCCACCAGCAGGTCAAAGTTTTCACTTAGGGAAGTGGGCGTGCTGCAGGTGCAGCAGCACCCCCTGGTGGTGATGGTTTAAAACTGCGATGACAATAAAATGATAGCTTATAAATATCTCTGGTTGTTCTTTCTGCGCCACCACATTTTGTATGTCATGTTTGGGGACATACAGTGTTGTTTGCAGTAGGCCCTATGTTGGGATATAGTTTGTACGCACCGTCGTCAGCTCAGCTGTACTTCCTGGAGGGGAGGGGCGAGTGAGTTTTTAAAAGGAGACAGAGGTAGAGTGGTCTGTAGAATACAGAGGCTGTGTAACATAGTATCTATGTATAACCCAGTTATGGAATTGTTTACTAAATATGGATGCAAATAGGTTGACGAAGAAAATATTTCCTTGGGATAAACACATTCTTGGTTCTTAAGATATATGCAAATTGTTTTGTAACTATGGGTTTGGTGAGTTGTTTCTTAATAATGAAAAGTTGAATATTGGTTTGTTTAAAGAATCTGTGTTTGCAGTATATATGGACTAAGCCAAATATTGCGTATTTTTCTTAATATGGCACAGAGAAATATGTTGTATATAATTTGTCTAAAAGGCAAAGATCTCTGTGTGCTCAGCTGAGAGCTGGTGTTTTACCTTTGACTGTTGAAACAGGAAGATATGTTAATTTAGAAGAGGAAAAAAACGGATCTGTTGTTTAAATTATATAAAAAATGAGTTCCATTTTGTTTTCTTCTGCCCTTTTTTTGTGATCAGAGTGACTCTTTCTTTAGTATGATACAAGCAGATATTGATTTGGTAAATATGGATGATGCTCAAAGACTAAGATGGCTGTTCACATGTGAAACATATACTGTAAATTAGCCAGTTATCTTGAGAAAGCCTGGGAGAAGAGGATAAAAGCTCTTTACCGAGATGATCCGTAGATGAGGATTTGTTGTCTGTATATACTATGTGTGTGTGTGTGTGCTGTGTGTATGTATATGTGCATGTATATGTGTATATATGTATATATATACTTGTATTCATGTATTTCTCTGAATGATTTGTACATGTGACCGGAAGATGTTTGCTAAATACAGTAAGTTGTTTTGTCTTGTAATCCCATGTGGGATGGGCCAACACAGAAATAAAATTAAACTAAACTAAACTATATTCATATGAATAAAACCTTGATCGGTTCGACATTAAAGCCAACGCTCCTGTGGGTCGTATTTCCTGCCACCTCTAGGGGCGCCAATTTATGAAAGGCTCCTGTGGGCCCTATTTATAAGGACCTATATTTAACTGGGTTTAAATGGAGCAGTTCCTTTAAGGAGATTGCTATTTCCCCTGTAATTAAAACTATACAATTAGGAAATGACTTATGTAACTAACTGGGAGTGTGAGCCTTAAGGCCCTGATGCACCAAGCCTACCGTCGGCCGTCGGTCCTAGTTGGGCCGACTGTGACTGACCGTTGGCCTAGTTTGTGCGGCGTGTCCCTCACCGTCGCCAAGCGTGGGCCTTCGTCAGCCTTTTTTCGGCGTCGGCTTTTCATCTGATTGGCTGTTCAGCTTGAAAACGAGAGTGAGGAAAACAAACGGCTGTGACAGGCACACAAGGCCCCTTTAATTTTTTATCTCATCTGATCAATCCAATTCACATAAGAGCTGTCAAAACTGGTCAAAAATTATGTTTGAATGTTCCTTCTAAAAACACACAGGTTCTCTCATCTCTTTTTAAAGACCTCTGTATACCTACACATTACAAAATAAACTGACGTTAATAAACTACTGTCCTATACCGTGATATTTAATATAGCCTACCTCAAGACCAATAGACCTCTCTATCTGCATCGCTAAACAATTAGCCCCCTAGCAAGCAAGCTAGCTTACCAGCCAGCCGGCGAGCCTCTAAATTAGTAAAATGTAACAACTTAATGTTTAATTCACACACTCTTGTCAAATCGAAGGAAATCATATTTTTATCGCCAGATGAGTGACAATTTAGTTTGGCAAATTTTCTGTAACCAGTGTATGATGAAGGCATGTTGGGTGGGTGAAATTAGCAAGCTAATGTTAGCTAACGAGCCAGCAGCCGGCCATTCGGTCACTCCCACTGTAGGGAGACTTCTCTGGCGAGAGAACGGATGACAGACCGGGAGAGGCACAGTCTGGTTAGCCATCTCACCGTGTCCGCTGTCTTCCCGGCGGGGAGTGGAGCAGAGGGACCGTAGGCTCTGTTGGGTTCTGCCGCTGCTAGAGCAAACGCTGTTTGTTGTGCGTATCATAACGGTATCCGGTTTCCCTTGTTGAATGACGAATAGATTACCCAACGCCTGCTGGTATGGAGAGTCACCACTAGTCTAGTCCCGTCGGCTTGGTGGTCAGGACCTTTAGACAGACCTTGGCATTTACCAAGCAGAGGGACTCGAATGAAAGACGCTCTCAAGTTTCATCATGGGAAATGTAGGAAGCAGAGCTTTTGGACCCATACCATGGAAAAAAGTGAGGGTATCTCCACCTCTGCTGCTTCAAATTTGGGTGCTCCAACTTTATAGATGTGTAATGCAAAGTCACTGGAGTAGCCCTTCAACAAATCTTGTAATGCAATTTGACGAAGCATACTTGTGAATACTAACATGGCCAGTCAGTGTTTTATACCAGGGAAAGCCAAAGTGATGAGAGAAGGAAAAGATCAGTGTATGAGTCCAGCTTTTTCTCTCTGGACGCTTTTGTTTTGTAATCCATTACTGTAGGGTAGATTTAAATCTCAGTTAGTGGTGCAATCCACTTTGTGCTTGCAGCTTTAAATTATGCATTCATCTGTATTAATCCATGTATCAGTGAGGAAACACGAGTGCTACCTTCATACTGCAGGCGCTCACAGCTCAATAAAGGTGCAGTAAGTAGATCTGTATATATACACCAAACAGTTCTGTGTTGTTAAGTTGCTGTTTCATGGTTTTTAACTCAGGACTCCAGCTACAGGTCCTTTTTCCTGTGCTCTACTCGGCAGGATGACAAACGCAGAGCTGTAAAGCCGGGCCGGAGCTGTCCCACCTCCCTGCCCAGGAGAACAGGAAGAAGATTTATCCTCTAAATAGAGCATTTATTTATTTATCTACCTGTACTCTGTGTGATTTGCTCCAAGGCCCTCGCTAACATGCTTTAGCAGCGGCGCTAAAGAAGACGGATGGGAGTGATTAGCATCACCTGGAGCTCTGCCACCGTCACCACGGTTACCGGTGAATTATCCCCGCCACATATACAACCATCCTCCCCTTATCTCTCACCTTCTCTTCTTCAGTTCTTTTTCCACCCTCCCTTTTTTTTTATCAACTTTTCTTATTTTTTTTTTCAATTACAGCTCATTCTGTTAGTGTTCTCTTTTTGTTTTCAAGAGTGACTTTACATGTGCACTAGGTCATGATCAGGGTTATGGAGTATTCTGTGTAGACTATGCACTCATCATACATGGGTTTGACAACTGTGGAATTCATACGTATCCAGGATGGTTGGGTTTAGGAAAAACAATAAATGGTTGGGTTTAGGAAAAGAAGAACGGGACGGTTAAGGTTGGGTTTAGGAAACGTGACACGCGGGACACAATCCCCTGTCTCCAGGGTGAAAGTCCCTGTCTCCTGTGTTTGACCCAACCAACCTCCCTACACGTATTTTCGGGCTTTCATACTACTCGCTACCTACTTATACTCTGCTTCTGACTGGCTAGTAGTCCTTACCTAGCTACTGTCAGGGCACACCCTCATACTCTGCTTCTGACTTGCTAGCAGTACTTACTGCACATGTGTGACTCCCAACAAAGATGGAACAGAAGTGAGATGTCTCACTCTGTAGCTAAAACAGAGAACTCAACACACAGGGTGAAAAGAGGAGCTGCAGCAATGTTCAGTCCAACAAAAATATGTTTTCTGAAAATTAAACCATGTAAGCCTATTCTGGTACAACCTCTAAATACAATTATGAACCTGAAAATGAGCATAACATGAGCAAATTAACATTAAAACTTGATTTATAAAATCATGCCAACAATTATTAGGCTATTTTAATAGCCTATGCAAAGGTATGAAGGCTTTAGGCCATCCTACATGTTATTGTAGGCCCAGTTTAATATGCAACTTCAGTTTCTACGATATATGTAGTAGGGGGTCCCCATTCCATCTCTCTTTCAGTTAGGGGGTCCTTGGCTTAAAAAATAATGAAGACCCCTGCACTACATCCTGCAATCAGTGGCAAGGAAGGTTGCCAGACACAGTGGCTGGATGTGGAGGAGTCAGAGACACACCTGAAGGTGCTGATCATAAACCTGGATTATATTACAATCACGATTAATGTCGCCAGGCAATCCTGCAAAACCAACGATCACATTCAGTAACATTTCTAAAATGATATCTTTCTACAGCTTCATTGCATGTCAATGACGGTATAGTTAAGGTTTCAAATTTGGTATAGATATCCAAGTCACATGCTTACTACTTTCTACATATTTCATCAGGTAAAGTAATTTAGAACAGGCATTCATTTGTTAAATACTTTGGTTTGTGACCAAACACCTGCAAAACTCATTTAATTCCCATCAGCCTCAGCTGCACTTTGTGTTTGGTGCTAATTGGCGAATGTTAGCATGCTAAGATGTTGAGCTAAGATGTTGATCATGTTAAAGATTGCAGCCGCATAGCATTAGAATTTTAGCAGTGGCACTATGAGCAGTTAGTTAGCATGCTGAAGTTAGCATTTCCCCTCAAGCACCGCTGTGCAGCCTCACAGAGCTGCCAGCAGGGCTGTATAGTACACTCTGAGTCTTGTTGTCCTAAAGCTCAGTTATCTCCATTTTCTTTTTTTTTGTATCTTAGCAGCCAGTTTGTCTCTTCTTCTCGTAGTTTCTCTCCACCTCCTTTTCTCTCCTTATCCCCTACTCTACAGCACATAATCATGGTTTATGTTGCCGTTCCTAAGTGGGAGGCAGAGCCAGGAGAAGGTTACAAGGACAGCAGAGTAAAGATGGAGAGATGGAAGGTCAGAGAGGAAGAGGGAAAGAAAGGAGATGTGATGGCAAGATTTATTTGCTGGCTCTGCAGATCCAGCTGAATCCAGAGGCGAGCTGCAGCACTGAGAGCGTCACACAGACAGCATCGGATTTCCAGGAAAGCAAAGTGGGACTTGGAGAGGCAGAGAGAGTAGCAGCCGGGCACACAAACTACAATCTGATTTGCTGCCAGTGTGTTTTTCATCTCTTTCTTACCAATTTCATCTCCTTTCCATCGTTCTACACCCTCAGTTCACATTCAGGTTGCACTCCTAGCTTCTAACCACCTCTGTGGTTCTGGCTTCGGTGTGAGGTGAGTCAGTAGATGGGGTGTAAAGAGAGCGCAGGCTTTGGCCTGACATTAGTGCCAGGAGAGGCCTACCTCACAGCCTCGCAGCCTCACATCCAAAACCACTGTTTTCACCGATGGAGAAGCCAGCTAAGAAAGCACTTTTCGTAAATGCAGGATCACAGTTACATCTATGAGCGTTAAGGCAATGAGAGATGAGCGAGATCCAGCAACCCCAAATCGTTTCCTTATTCCCATTAAAACCTTCAAATCAGATTAAAGGAAAAGAAAGAAAGAGAGAAAGAAAGGAGGAGGGAGAAATGGCGATCGGAGCTCCAGCGTTTTTCTTGATTCGGGGCAGAAAATCCTATTTCATGGTGGTGTGGAATTCCGTTCCAAAAAAAAAATAAAGGTTTTATCGGCTCCCTCATCTGACTTGCTGAGGGATTTCTTCTAATCTATCTCTCTCTCTCTCTTTCCTACTCTCCAGCTTCCTCTCTCAGCCTCTCTCTCTCTCTCCCCCAGCGCTTCAGCAAAGAGCTGAGAGCGCAGAACAGCAGACAATTCACTGCAGGCATTTGTTTTTAATTTGCAGTCATTGAAGGCTTGCCATCGTGCCTGTGCGGGTTGATTGTATTACCAGGAGATACAGAGTAATTGGGGAGATTAAAACCTCCTCCTCTTATTTGATAGTCTTGCAGAAACCAAGGAATGTCCATTAGGCCCTTGAATGTTGATTAGAGAGACAAATCTGATGTCCAGATAGCTGATGATAGGCGAAGTGGATTTTCCTGTAGAGTGCTGCGGTTAAGTGTTTCACGATGTCACGCAGCGCTCATTTAAAAAAAAAAAAATAAATAAAAGGGGGGAAAAGAAATGGGGATTCGATTCGGATGACATGATTATAACGTCATGTGGAGCCATCAGACTTCTGGAAGAGCATCACAGGAAGGATGGTCACGGCTATAAGACGGAGGGGAAGTAACAGTTTTGTCTGATGTACGGCGCAGTCAGATGCTAAAAGATGAGGGGAAAACATCTGATCGCCTCCTTCCAATTCAAGTTGTAGAGATCTTTGAATGCCAGCTTGTCTTCACATCCTAACAAAGTCCTCAAATGTCTTGATGTTTGATTAACTGAATTCAAGGCCTCAAAAGTCTTACACACCCGTTGACGAGGACTTGCAGCTTTTTTCCTACCAAAATCATGTGTGTTGCTTGACTGTAGAGCCACTTCTATCTGGAACTCAGCCTTAAAGCCGGGGTATGCTTAAAACATTAAAAATGACCAAGTGCATCTGACCATGTCTAAAGGGAAAAGTGTTTATGGCTTTTGCAAAATGCCACACTCAAAAGTGCAGTGAGAAACCTGTCATCATAGAGCAGGGTGTGATGGAATGGGGATAACAGTGCATACTTAGTTATTCCTTATTCATAATGTTGCACTTGTTTGTACACAAAGTGATGGAAGCTGTCAGGGGCGTCGGCCTGGGGGGGGAAAGGGGACTGAGTACCCAGGGCCCTCATGTGAGGAGGGCCCAAAAAGATGCTAGAATCAATAGCTGTGGATGCGGCGAGGGGCCCATAGAAAATCCCTTTCTACAGGGCCAAGAATTTTGTGCTACGCCCCTGGAAGCCGTTGTGGGAAGTGGGCATGATTGTTTCGAAAAAGTTACAAAAATAGTTGGTTGGTTAGTTACATTACTTAGGAGAATGCTTTCTTGAGAGTTCCCATACGCTACCATTGCAAAATCCAATGATTGGGCCAGTTTGTATTTGCACCGCTGGGTTGTTTGGTCCACAGCTCTCCCAACAGCCTAAATTAATCTAGTCTGGATCAACGGAAGTACATTTCTGGGATAAAGCCTGACCTGCTTGGTTCTTTCATGGAATGATTGTTAAGTTTTACAAAGAATATGTTCACAGCGTTTCCTCTCTAACTGGGACGTTTTGGGACCGATTGGTGGGATTGTTGTGGGTGAAGTACACACGGAGATACACTGGTAAGAGCCAATGAGGTTTAAGAATGTATCAGCTAATTTAAATAGCTCATGTTACTTTTTTGTGTCAACAGTTAAATTCATTATTATTGTATGAGGCGTTTTCTTTAGCGGGGTGCAAATGTTCCACCAAAACAAGTTCCTTCCAGAGACTATTCTGCAGAGCCAACGTCGCTGTGTCCCTAGCTTAGCGCCACCCAAGACCATTATGATGGTTTAAAAAACAATGCAAACAACCCAGAGCATTTTTTTCTTTTTTCCCAGAATGTATGTGTGGAGGGGCCAGACCTTCCTCCACAGCGCTGTGGAGATAGAGCTGGCAATGCGAGACTAAAATGAAACTAAACGGGTAAACCCATCAGAGTTTGTATAAACCGCATCAAACAGCACCCAAAGCACCAACTTCAGGAATAAACTACACAGGCACAAAATAATCAGAATCAGTTTTAAAGGCAAAGTTACACATACAGGGAATTTGACTCTGGCTTATTGTTGCTCTCAATATACATACACAGAAATATACATATTATAGTGTCACATCCCAACAGAAGTTCTTTGTTGTCTGTATCTGTCTGTAACGTGTAGGACACAGACAACAAGGACAACATGCTAAACAAGGTAAACGTTAACGTTTGACTACTATAGACGGATACAAGTTTGTATATAAAAAAGTGATTATATACACTTATATACATAAAAGGTAAAGTATATAACAGTTTACTGATGATGAAAATGATTGAAAGTCTTACCCACTGCTTCAGTACTCCACAGGGTGGAATGACATTTCCTGAGGGCTTCTGCTGTCTGCAATATGAAGACATTTTCATAAATATACATGTCCCATTGCTAGGTGACATCACCATATAAAAAAAGGTGTAATTTGGTTGGGAGCTTAATGTGCATCACACTGGTTGGTATGATGGAAAATGAAATGATGTCTGTGGTTAAGCTTGATGTTTTAATGGTGCTGTGGTTAAGTGCTTCACTGCCTTACTACTGAAATAACTGCTCATACATACTGACATTATGCTGCTGGTTTGTGTTTACATTTTTGTCTCATGAACAAGCATAAAAAATATATATATTTTAAAGGTTTAAGCTAAAACCGAATAAATTAGATTAAACATTATTGATCTTCATGGGGCAGTTGTGTTTTTGCAGCAATTACAGAATTCAGGAAGATACAACATAAGCAAATATACAAACAGTAGGTGGTTAAACCATTTTAAAGTAATTCAAGTAATGCGTTTTTTTCCAAACAGCAGCGGACCGAACCAATCAGCGTCCAGAGAGGAGCTACTGGCAGCTTAGGTTAGGTGTGTGTGTGGCGGCCGCGACTGTTCAAAAGAACAATGGCGGACATGATAGACAGATGGCTCATCCAATCACCTGTCAGATATTTTTTTTAAAGCGCCTGCCTTTTCTCAAACAGTTTCCAATGACGGCTTCTCAGATCGTTCTGTGTAACAAAACCATCTGGCTTGTCAGGTACACATTTTACACAAAAAATAAGAAAAAACATATGTATATCTCTCTCTCATATATAATATATATATATATATATATATGTATATATATATATATATATATATATATATATATATATATATATATATATATACATATATATTACAGTAATACAGTGACAACAGTCTAATTTTTATGGCACCTAATGGACAAACCGGATTTAAATTCACATAAGAGAGAGCAGCCAAGCTAGGACAAGTCTTTCAATGATAAATATGAAGCCCGTGCTAGTTTAGAGAGTGATGATGTTTAATCACACATACTCATACACATATGACCCATCAGTCTTATCATTTTGAGCCTGCTAGGTGTCCAATTGACTGGGAACAGTAACAAATTAAGGGGTGGAAACAGCCATTGGCGGGACATTGTGTTGTGATGTGAGGCGAATCAGGGGTGAACTGGGTCAGGCTGTTCTCATGAACCATCCGTACAAAAAGCTATGTAAAGTAATGCACTATAATTCATAAGCATTCCACATATTTGTTTTGCTGCATGCACCACAGTGAGTGCCGCTGTATACTGCCCTGCAAAGGCAAAAGACCTTAACTCGCTAGAGTGTGAAACTGAGAAAAATGACTTTAAAGTTTCTGTTTTGTCCAGACAAAGGTATTATAGGTAGAAATTTGACAACTAGCTGTTATAACGAAGAAATGTTTGTATGCAAAAAATCTTGAGTTCAAAATTGACCTTTGACCCTTGTTTGGCAGTTACTGTCCTCTGCCTTTGTATCATGTGCCAAAAACAAGGAGTCGTGCAAAGGCAAAAGGCAGTAACTGACATATAATCAATATTTCCTTGCTGTTCACCATACTTACATCCATTATAAGAACACCTAACCAAGGTCTAGTCATCATGGTATTTGTTTTAAATTATATAGAAGACATTTGGTTGTTCCTATTTAGTGCTATTTGATCAGGATAGTGTGGCAACACTAACACAGTTGAACAGTATGACAGATAAGTTACTTTGCAGTACAGTATACAGTATGAATAAATACAAGAATTTTTTTCTCAATAAAGATAATTTAATTATAATTTAATACATAGGTATATTTATTGTTTAACAATAAATATATAATGTTTAACACTTTTGCAAGGCACTGTATCCGTGTCATATTCTCATTAGGGGCTGAGCCCCCCTAAAGGTCTGATCCTAGAACAGCCCCTGGTTAAGGGTTAAGGGCCACCAAAACTGCTCAAGATGCACAGTCAACAAGCTCGACTTGGATTACTACTTTTTAATTCTGAGATAACATTTAGGTTAGCATACTTTGTACGGACGTTAGCAATAACTAGCTTAGTGCTTTTATGGATTTGTGTAAGATTTGACATGAACACCTGCAAGAAGGAAATATGGCTCAAACACGTATGGATTGTTGTGGATACAGCAGATGACGTGCTTTGCTATGGATTATATCTTCCATGGATTATATCAGATTGCATGGAAAGGTAGGATGCCAGCTGTGTATTTAATGATTCGTTTTCGGTGTCTGATGTGACGCTCCGCAAAGTGAAGAGGTGTGTCAGCATCACCGTTAGCGCTATAAAGTTAGCTAGCTCCGGGCTGTCACGGACACTTACAGATCTGAATCATCGCCACTTTATTTGAAAGATATATCGTGTGTATGTTACGTAGTTTGGTGACCATTAAAAGTGGCAAACTTTGACAGTACGACGAGGCCAGAGTACAGTAACATCACGGCGGCACAGTAACATCTCTCTTGATGGCTGGCTAAACAAAGTCAGAACACCTTAACTCAACTTCAGCGTGCCGTAACAGCGGGCAAAGAGCCCTAACAGCTGTTACGGCGTTCTGCTGTGGTTTCTCGTATGGTTTTGGATGTTACGGTTGTCATAGTCTTTTATTTTCTCGTTAAAACAATCAAATTGACTCACGATATTTATTCACATGATAAAGGAGGTCTCAAATACCCCAAAAGTGACATTAACTCATTTTTGCCCAAACACGATGTTACGGCGTTTTGCCTTTGTAGGGCAGTATAGGAACACCGTGGACCGTGTTGGGAGGAGGTGGACTGGCGGGTCATTAATAGCGGCGCTTTCAAGCCGCAGAGCGGAGTTCGCTTCTTGGGCAAAACAATAGACTTATACCCAGGAAATGTGTGTTCCTTGGGAATGTTTTAATCCAAACCACAATCTTTTTTCGTTTGGTGCCTAAACTTAATTGTCATCGTCATCACTTTCTGTCATATTTGCTGAAACTGACCCTATGTTCCAGTAGAACTACATGAAGCAGGTAATTTATAAAAAAATCCAGCTCTCTGGCACCACCTAAAGGCTGTAGTGAGATTTGCAAAAATCCACCGCTCCCTGTTCAGATGCACCAATCAGGGCCAGGGGGGGTGTCTCATGCACATGCATTCATTCTCCATGGTAGAGGGAGGGGCTTAGGGGACTGTTTTGGGCTTTAGCAGAAAGGGGGGAGGGACTGAGAAGTTGTTCATGTTCAAATTTTTTGGCTAAGTCCTTGATCTTCCCAATCCTACCTACGGCACCTTTAACTGTAATTTCCGCCAAAACGACCGGCAGCTCGCGGTGCCCTATACCCGTCGGCGTGGCCATTTGGAACAACTAAAACCACTTTTGATTTCTGATGCTGTCAGACAACACTTGGTACGAACCGCTTCTCTTCTAGAATAACCTACATGAAGGCCCTTAATAAACCAGCCAAGGTGCCTGCACACAACCTCAAAAACACACGCATATATAATACAACCGTCCTCTGTCATCTGCCCGTCCTCTGCCCATCCTCCTGTAACTGCCGCGTTACCTTTGACCCGGACTTTGGAGGTCCATCCCAGCCAATAATCCTCTCAGTCTACCTCTGAGCTCGCTCACTCATGCCTGGTCACGCACAGAGACACCAGCCAACCGACACTCTTGCCAATACTCAGCCCTTCCTGCTTCGTCCTTACTGCCTCAGCAGACACTGCTCTTAGTGAGAAGTGATACTGCAGTTGACATTACACTTAGAAAAACTGATCGCTGTCATACAGAATACATATGTAGTTCCCCTACACAGAGAGCTGTTAGTGGGCATTCACACCAACAAAAGGGATCTGGCGATTTTATCGGCAGATAAAATCGGGGGGGTGTCAATGAAACTACATTTCCGACCGTACTTTTTTTTCCTAAGTTTAGTTGGTCTCAACGCAGGCTGTCTGAACATGGCCTTAAGGCTCAAACATAGTATTGATTTCAGAAAGGAGAATTAATCTCAAGAAATCTTGAGAGAAGTGATGTTGATGATGGGATGATTTATTTGGGCTTGAGTACGAAACTTGAAATTAAACAACAATAATTCAACAAAATACTCAAACAGGCTGACACCTTGCATCTCCCTCTTCCCTTTGATTTCAGTTCCACTCCAACATCTGCCTGATCATGTTAAAACGCCCTCTCACACTCTTTTTGTGCCTTCCTAAAATTCTAACTATTGCATCAGAACCTCTGTTCTAGTTCCCAGCTAGGATAATGCTCAGTCTCGGTCTCCGTCAACTCTTCACACTCCACCTATCTCCACCTCAACCTCTCTAAGGTTAATCAATGGCTTTTTTTTCTGTTAAGGCTGGGCAGATTGAAACAGAGAGGGAACTGGAAGGGAAGCACGCCAGAGAGGGAATGGAAAGATTTGGGGATAAGTCAGACATGAGAAGGTAAATTAAAAAGGTAACGGGCGAGTGAGCAGAGGAATCAGGGAGGGAGGGTGCCACAGAAAGAGAGAGACAAATAGCAAGTCCCAAGTATAACCACACTTCTTCTCACACACACACACACACACACACACACACACACTCAACAAATACACTCTAAAAACTCTTGCAGTGATGATGTGGTTGCTGCGTGGCTGACAGATTAGTGTCAAAGAGAAGGAGATGCAATTGTGCATGAAGCTGCACACATACAGACAGGGAGAGACACACTCACTCACACACACACACACACACACACACACACACACACACACACACACACACACACACTGGTTGTAATGACTTTAGATACTTGATGATGCAGGGAGTATTTGTTAATTGAATTGTAAAATAATTATCATCACATTTATTCAACAGTTTCTAACTCTGTTAGCTCTGTCCCTTTTTGGTTCCTATCAATAGCTACAAAACATGTTTTAAGATTATGAATGAATGAATCAATGCACATAACTAAACAACATTTTTTAATTGAAAAATAGCCAATTTCATTGAATTTTGAATGTGGGGATTCTGTTTGTTTTTTCAAAGAGGTGCTTTAGGTCACAGCAGTATTTATCCAGACTATTCCTTTGATTTGGAAAAGGAGACAAGGAGATCAGTGCCTGAGCATCACAACAGGCAGTTAGCCATGCCATTTACATTTACAAACCACTTGTTAAAATGCGATTGATTGTATTCTATACACATGGCGCTGAGTACTGTTGCCTCACAGCAAGTGGGCACTGCTGAGTACTAGGGTTGCTCCCGTTCTGGACAGGGCCATTTGGTTTAGAGTTTGCATGCTCTCCCCGTGTTCACACAGGTTTCCTCTGATTTCCTCCCTCCACCAAAACATGTACGTTAGGTTAGTGCTTCTGTCAGTGCCACATAAGGCCCTTGCCAACATAATTCACTTACACACCCCTTCCCGGTCTCTCAGATCTATCAACCAAAATCTGCTATCCACGCCGCGCACTCGTCTGAAGACATGTGGGGATAGAGCCTTTGCTGCTATGGCACCCAGACTCTGGAATACTCTGCCAACCAGCATTAGGTTTGCTGAGAATGTGGACCTGTTTAAAGGGACAGGTGAAGACTCACTTGTTCAGGCTAGCTTTTGAGTAGCCTATGTCATTTCTTTATTGATAATTTTATCTGTTGTATTTGTATTTTATTCTACTGACTATTTTTACTATGTTTTTATCGTCTATGCACATTGTAAAGCACTTTGTGACCCTGTCTGTAAAAAGCGCTGTATAAATACATTTGACTTACTTACCTGCTGGCAGATTTGGGCCCCGGTAGCCTACTGCCCACTGCTCCTATGTATGGGATGGGTGAAATGCAGAGGACACATTTTGTTTCTGTGTATGCTTAGTAGGGGTGTGAATCTTCACTGAGCTCACGATTTGATTCGATTATGATTATTCTGTCTATGATTCCACCAATGCACGATGCGTCACCTCCTCAGTGTTATTATATATTGCTACACATGGTTTTCATCAACAAATTCAAGCAGTCAGATATGTATGAACTCCCCTTTTTATCATCATCAGTTGCACTAGAAAAGTCCAGGCTAATATACAGTGCTAATATGAAGGAATTTTCTATAATTATTTTTCACATTTGTTTTTCCGTATTTGGATTTTTGGATTAACGGAAATGTCCGTTAAAGGTTCCGAGGATAAACTGTAAATCTACAGACTTTTCTGTTTTTGGATTAACAGAAATGTCCGTAAACGTAATTTTCTGCCAGGATAAATTATCCGTTTTTCTACGGATTTTTTTTTCTTACAGTGTGTGTTTGAAAGCAAGCAGGCTCCTACACATCTACACACTGATACTTAAACTTCTTAGCCGAGTAAACATCTGTTAGGTCAGTTAGTGAGTGAGCTGTAAACGCTATTGGTTAAAAAGGTATGTGCCCTGGTTATAATAACACATCTTCTGCTGCCTTTAAGCTCTGGGCTTTGCATTTCATTTGTGGGTGTTGCTGGTGTGCATTAAGTTACTCTTGAGATCATGAATTATTCCTCCCGAGGCCATTATCAGGCCACGGGGGCAGTTATCGATACAGCCTAATGCAGCAGTGAATGATAGCTTGAGTGCATGTAGTAGCATTAGTTCTGGGGATTAACATTTGCGGCTGTGATGCAGCCTTCGATAACAGCTAATAATGCCTGTTGTCAATTGGTCTTAGAGTGTTTGTCTGTCTCACATTGGCTGACAATTGAGAAATGGCTAACTTTTGCACAAACCTGACAACATGGGGTTTGTCTATTTCACATCCAATTTCCTGTACAAATGTCCTGTCAAACATGGAGCTACTGCTATAGTTGACCAGCAGCAGGCTAATCGTGCTTTTTGCTATTGAACTCTCTCGTGTTATCATCTGGATTTTGTCATAAAAAGTCAACACGGTCTGAAAAAGAGTTAGCCTCGGACCATGGTTTTTATCGGCTTTAAAGTTGAACCGTGTCAGAACAAAACCAGCTGCAAAAAGAACAAACTGCTCCTAGGACTAAAATCTCTGCTACTGCCTCCCTAATTTAGACCATTTGTTGTTTTTTAAGAACGGCACAGCAGCTGTCGACATGTTTGTTGTCCTTAAAGCCGATAAGTTAACGCTTTGCATGTTACGTAGGTACGTTGCAGGTTACACAGGGAGGGCAATAACAGTCAGCTTATCAGACGTTTTACTAAAAATAAAGATAGCTCACGAGACCCGCATCTCAAGTCTGAGTCGAGTCTGAAGTCTTCTTTTTTTTTTTTTTTTTTACAATGTTTTTAGTTTTCCAGCACACAACATTTCTCTCTTAACTTCTGTTAACTCTACTGTAACAGCTAAAAAAAAACTAAAATGCCAATTGTATGACTGTTTTACATGTAGATCTCTACCGACAGCACCTTGAGTGAATACAAAATAAATAAAAACTAAATAAAAAGTTACAGTTGCACTTTTTTGTGTCTCTTTGTAGTTTGGCTTATTTAAAGCTAATGCACGTACGTACGTCTTGCTGTCTGAAGTTTGTACCTTCAAGGTTAAAAGCATTTAATTGGAAGTCGCTTTGCATAAAAGCGTCAGTTGAATGACATGTAATGTAATGGACAGAAGGAAATAGAAAACAATGGCACCTCCAGCAAAGCCATGATAGGCACAAATACCAAAACAAACAGGAATTGAACCTCTGCGTTCACCCTCCAAGACATGCCCCAGTCCTTTCAACCTTCTGGGGTCCACCACTTATTGAATTTTAGGTATCCTGTCCCACATTTAGAAGCTCCCCCTATGTCTCCTTTTTTTAATAAACTGGTCAAATGGTTTCCAGATTTCCTCATACACCCCTAATTTGTTTTTTAATATAAATGTTAATCTCTCCATGGAAATACATTGCACTATATTCTTGATCCAAGCACCAATTGTAGGTGCCTCCATTTTCTTCTAGATGAGAGCTATTTTTTACCTGCAGTATATCAAAATCAATACATTTCTATTCTTGGGGTTTCAGATTCTGATTTGTTGGATACAGGTGCAGCAAAATCAGCTCAGGGTCAAGTGGAATGTTCACAGACAAGATGAACATAGTTTTATTGATCACCCCCCTAAGGAATTTTTTAATTTCCAGACACAGTGCTAAAATGTTCCTTTACCCTCATTGTATTTACAACAAAGATCAGGTATAGAAGGTATAGTTATACTGTATGTATGTAGGCATACAGCTCTTCCTCCCTTCCCCCCTCTGGGCAGGTCAGACCTGATCCACCTCAATTCCTGCTATGTGGCCCTGGTTAAAGGTACAATATGTATCATTTCTGCATTAAAATGTCTAAAAACGACTATACCTATGTTATGTATTTTGTTGAGTTGTGCACTTACTCTATTCCAAATGTTTCTAACAATGTTCAAACCCAGAGAAATCTGTTATTTTATTTCTGACATTCGTTTAGTCGCCTATTAGTGCCGTCATACAACCTTTGACCCCTCTGGTTCCTCTAACTTCCGTCAAAACACGAGAACCCAGATGATACTTTTGAGTGTAATTGGAAATCATACAATATCTCAGAAAGAGTTATACGCAGTAACCGTAATACTGCTTTTTTTCTGCCACACAGCATCACGAGTCACAGCGGGGGTGTTTTAAGGTGGCTGACTGGAATGCACTCAGTGAGACGCACGGAAGGGACATTTGATGGGCTTACTGAGTGCATATAGACATAATGTTCTGTGTAGCAAGGACTGTTCATTGTTACTCACTTACTAGTCTCGCTCTGCCAGACCTTCCGCCACAGTGCTGCGGAGGAGGGTCTGGCTAGTCCACACAGCATTCCCGGATGGGAGAAAAACGTGCACTGGTTATTGGTATTTCTTTAAACCAATCACAATCGTCTTGGGCAGCACTAAGCACCAGACGGAGCCCCGGTGGCTCTGCAAAAAAGCCTCTGGAAGGAACTTGTTTTGGTGGAACATGTGTACATTCAAAAGTAGTTTTAGTCGTGCAACAGAAAACTCAGATTGCACAGATAGTCTAGCTAGCTGTCTGGATTTACCCTGCAGAGATCTGAGGAGCAGTTAACCATAGTCCTCAGAAATCTACCGGAGTTTAGAACGCCAACACAAAGAAAACCCAAGGTAACTGATATTCGGCCTAAATGAGTGAAATCCAGAGGAATTTCCATCAGCAACGGAGCGATCCCGCAAGTGGAACGTCCTGTATATAGACTACTCACCTATTGACTTGCTCTTTTCTTACTCTTTTTGTAACTTTAATTTGACCGTGAGCAACTGTAACTAAATAATTTCCCTGATGGGGATCAATTAAGTATTCTGATTGTGATTCTGATATTACTGTTGTATTTATTTAATTTGACAGGAGTTGTGTATGTCTGCATCAGCCAATTATATTGGAGTAGCTTTAAATGAGTGTTTGCTGTTTGTTCCTGAGGTGCGTCAGAGGAGTCTGAAGTCTTTTGACGCCGAGTCTCAAGTCAAGTCTGACGTCACTGTGCTTGCGACTTAAGTGCGACTCGAGTCCCAGTCTCAGACTCGAGTCCCTATCTCTGCCTCCATGCTTCCATTCACATCCCTGTAACGTTTCCCACATTAGCGCTGCTCTAGCTGCTGTTGTGATAACAGAGGCCACCTGACCTGAGCAGCCAGCCTCTTCCTCCCCTGCAAGCCTTTCACGACGGGAACCTTTGCCCCATTGTTCTCTCTCACTCTCTGTTTCTCTCCACGCACAGCCAAAGGCTTGTAATGCTGTGCTCGGTCACTCTTTTCTCTTTCTATTCCCTGCGGTTTAAGTTCCAGCACCTTAGTTTATTTACCTTGGACTTCAAGGTGCTTTACTGCTTTCAGGTCAGAAGGAATGTAGTGGGCTGAGAAAACCCCACAGCTGTTGGTGCATTTATCCTCAAGGTAAAGCGTGCGTTCCATTTGTACTTGGAAGTACAAGAACTCAGAACTCGGGCAACCACCGAGTACCCCAAGCTAAAAATTCAACATGGCTGCCCCTTGCATCAACAGCAGTGAAAGCTGTAGTAACATACAGTTATAAGCACGTCTGTGTTATTTGTGTCTCGCTAAATCAGTCGTATGCAGCGCTGTCCATATTCACAAAAAGAACACTGCTAATGGTTTGAGTAGTGACAGATACAACATGTATTTTTAGCATCCTGGGCTAAAATGTATTGTAATACTGATGGCTCACCCCTGGCAATATCCTCCTCTGCAGCCATCAATATAGATACAGATCGATTAACACACATTATTTTACCTCACACTCTAGGGCAGCAAAATTATGGACTTATTGATCCCTTAAAGGGTAACTACCGTTTTTTTTTTTCAACCTGGAAAAAAGGGCGTACAATGTAAGTTAATAGGACAATTATCCAGCTTATTTACCTTCACAAAAGTGCTCATTTTGCCACTGACAGGCTCAGATTAATATTCAAAGTGTCTGACAACATTATGGAAAGGATTTCTAAGGAGGTCGACCTTTCTGTTAAAGAGTAAGATCCTTTTTTTTTTAAACAAAACACTAGTTTTGGTTGAAATAAACACATATTTTACCGATTTACATGTGAAAATATGCTGGCTCTATACACGCATAAGTATTGTTTTTTTAAATGGAGTCTGGTGGGTTTAGCGCTAGCGACCTCAGAGCTGTTTAAAGGTCTATCTCTGTAGGGATCCTTTCCATAATGTTGTCAGACACTTAAAATAATAATCTGAGTCTGCCAGTGACAAAATAAATCACTTTTAGTGGACCAAATGGATGATGCATATTTTCCCCATTGGGTTACATTGCAGTTCACGGTTCACGCTTAATACTGGACCAATGTCAAAGACTGTTGTTCCTATCAGTCACTTAGACACAAAAATGTGGAATGGAAAATAGGGTTGAAAGAAAAAGACATTACTCTTTAACTTGTTAAGATGCACTTGTTAAAAACATTGAGCATGATAGGAATCTTGAAATCCTGGCCAATGAGATAAGAGGATTAAGTCTGTCTTTCAAATCGACTTTTATCATCTTGTATTCAGTTTCTCCACTCATCCATCTGATACCTCTGTGTTTGTGTTTACAGCACTGCTAATCCAGCTCAGCTTCTCCTCTCACACTTCCTCTCGCTTCACAAAAGGCGCCCAGTGGCTCCAGCTACAGCTAAGGCAAAAGGCCGTAACTTGAATTATATTTTTGGGACATTCAAGACAATCCTTTATCATGTGGATAAGTATCTTGAGTCAATTTCTGTTGTTTTTACAAGAAAATAATGGGTTGTCTTAACAGTAACTTCCAAAAGCCCAAGAGAAACCAAGGCAGAACACCGTAACACCAGTTACCGCTCTTTGACTTTGTTTTGGAAATCTCAAATTGAGTTAGGGTACAGGATAGCAATAAGTAGATGGCTATAAGTAATTGTAAATCATCAAAAATAAATGCCATGATCACTAGATTGTATACAGGTGTTACTATAATGATTGTGTAAATGGTGATCAGCAACCAATCACTGATAATGTGGAGGTTACTGAGTTTTGCCTTGCAGACAATACAAAGACAGAGTACAGTAACTTCAAAATGGAGGTCAATAGTCAAAATGTCACATTTGAGCTCAAGATTTTTTATGTAGATAAATAGAATTACTAAAACATCTAATTGCCAGATTTCCAGTGTCCTACCTATACATCATTTGGCTGGACAACTAAATAACTTTAAAGTCATTTTTCTCAGTTCCACACTCAGACAGGGCAGTAGAGGCATCATATGTGATAGTTGATAACGCATAGACCAGGGTAACTCTGCAACTCACAATAAGCACTTTCTGAGTAAAAAAATCAATAAAAAAAAATCTGTGAAACAACATCCCAATCACTCTGGTCTGCTCCTCTATCAAGACATGAAAACAGAAATCAACTGTGAGTGGCAAATAATCCATTACAATTAAATCCCTGTATAAAAGTCTCACTTAAAAGAGTAGGGTGTTAGCATTGCACTCCTATAACATTGTCTCACAACAGACAGTTTATCTGAATCAATGTCGCAGAACAGCGTTGCCAGATGGGAAACCGGCGTGCCAGAGCTTAAAATGATCGTATTTTAAAGAAAATGAGTCCTTACCACAGTGGCCCAGGGTATGAATCCGACCTGCGGGCCTTTGCTGCGTGTCTTCCCCCTCTCTCTCTCCCCACTTTCACGTCTACAACTGTCTTTTCCATTAAAGGCCGAAATGCCCCAAAATGTAATGTACTCATGCAGGGGAACGGCCACTGTTGTATTATTTTAATTAAATACCATTTCTGATGCATTCTTTTTTTCTTCAGTAGTGTGTTCTTCTGCTGCTGTAACAAGGGAAAATCCCCAGTGTGGGATCAATACAATCTATCTTATGTTATTATCTTATCTTATCTTCTTGGGCCTGACTGTAACTGTCACGGACGACCAGGAGACAGACTGCAGTAGTGAAGCTGAGCTTTATTAACAATGATCCAACAAAAAGCAGGAAGCAACAGGCAGGAATCCAGGAGCAGAGCAGGCAGGTTTTGGAGTGGCAGCAGACAACAGGATACAAAGTACAGGTAAGGTAAACTGGGATAGACTAGACTAAACGGGAGTGAGTCAGAGCGTCGTGAAGAAACAAGACTTGACAAAGAGTGTGTGTGGTTGTGCTGCTTATGTAGGTGGTGGTTGATTAGCTGCAGGTGGTGAACTGAGGATGAGGCTTGATAAGGTGCAGGTGTGTGTAATAGGGACTGAGGGGACTGGGAGCGTCTGATCTGCGTGGGTGACGAGGAGTATGAATCAGTGGGAGGAGTGTGTGCTGAGAATGAGAGAGAGGAGTGAGTGCTGGTGACGGTGGGACCCTGACAGTACTCCCCCCTCCCACAAGGCGCGACCCGCGCCGTAGAAGGCAAAACCCGGGAGGGGGGGTGGGCAGCCAGAAGGCCGGGACAGGAGGGGGACAGGTTGAAGACGGAAGGACTCCAGGCTGTCCCCCAAGACCTGGGCGGAGCTGGCTGGAAGCGTGACCACAGCAGAGCTGGCAGGGGGCGTGGCCACGGCGGAGCTGGCTGGGGGCGTGGCCACGACAGAGCTGGCAGGCCCCCTGGCGGCCATGGCGGGGCTGACTCCTCTGGAGGCCATGGCGGGGCTGATCTCTCTGGAGGCCATGGCGGGGCTGATCTCTCTGGAGGCCATGGCGGGGCTGATCCCTCTGGAGGCCATGGCGGTCCAGGGAACCGTGTCGGCGGGACCTCCACGGTCCCCTTAGGAGGCATATGGCCCCCCCCCCAAAATTTTTTGGGGAGGCTCCCCGGGATGATGTCCAGGACAGGCAATGAGGGCTTAGAACTGGGCTGTACCGGCGATAAGGGCCTTGGGCCGGACGGGACCGGCGATGAGGGCTTCGAGCCGGGCTGTACCGGCGACGAGGGCTTAGGAAGGGTGCTAGCTAGCTGGGGTTCAGGAAGGATGCTAGCTAGCCTGGACTCAGGGGAAATGCTAGCTAGCCTGGAATCAGGGGAAATGCCAGCTAGCCTGGAATCAGGGGAAATGCCAGCTAGCCTGGGCTCAGGGGAAATGCCAGCTAGCCTGGGCTCAGGGGAAATGCCAGCTAGCCTGGGCTCAGGGGAAATGCCAGCTAGGCTAGACTCTGGGGGGCCGCTACACGGCCGGGACTCTATGAACTCTGGGGGGCCGCTACACGGCCGGGACTCTAGGAACTCTGGGGGGCCGCTACACGGCCGGGACTCTAGGAACTCTGGGGGGCCGCTACACGGCCGGGACTCTAGGAACTCTGGGGGGCCGCTACACGGCCGGGACTCTAGGAACTCTGGGACACTAGAGAGCTCGGGGAACCTAGGGACACTAGAGGACTCTGGGACACTAGAGGACTCTGGGACACTAGGGACACTAGAGAGCTCGGGGACACTAGGAAGCTCTGGGACACTAGAGGACTCGGGGAACCTAGGGACACTAGAGAACTCGGGGAACCTAGGGACACTAGAGAACTCGGGGAACCTAGGGACACTAGAGAACTCGGGGACACTAGAGAGCTCGGGGAACCTAGGGACACTAGAGGACTCGGGGAACCTAGAGGACTCGGGGACACTAGAGGACTCGGGGACACTAGAGGACTCGGGGACACTAGAGGACTCGGGGAACCTAGGGACACTAGAGGACTCGGGGACACTAGAGGACTCGGGGAACCTAGAGGACTCGGGGAACCTAGAGGACTCGGGGAACCTAGAGGACTCGGGGACAATAGGGGACACTAGAGGACTCGGGGACACTAGAGGACTCGGGGACACTAGAGGACTCGGGGAACCTAGGGACACTAGAGGACTCGGGGACACTAGGGACACTAGAGGACTCGGAGACAATAGAGGACTCGGGGACACTAGGGACAATAGAGGACTCGGGGACACTAGGGACACTAGAGGACTCGGGACACTAGGGACAAGGGAACTGCTACCTAGCCTAGAGTCAGGGGGAATGCAAACCAACCGGGACTCAGGAAAGCTACCAGCCAGCTGGGACTCAGGAAAGCTACCAGCCAGCTGGGACTCAGGAAAGCTACCAGCCAGCTGGGACTCAGGAAAGCTACCAGCCAGCTGGGACTCAGGAAAGCTACCAGCCAGCTGGGACTCAGGAAAGCCGCTAGCTAGCTGGGACTCAGGAAAGCCGCTAGCTGGCCGGGAGTCTGGAGAGAGGCCGCTAGAAGGCCGCGTGTCTGGGGAGGCAGGGAAAGAGCTGTACATCGGCCCAGAGGCAGGAGGACTGCACGTCAGCTCAGGGTCAGGAGAGCTGCACGCCAGCTCAGAGTCAGACACCAGCTCGGGAACAGAAGGGTTGCAAGTCTCTGCAGGGCAGTTGCTGTGAGCAGTCTCGGCTGGGCAGTCGCGGTGAGCCGTCTCGTCTGGGCAGTCGCGGTGAGCAGTCTCTGGCTTCTGGTCGACTGGGCAGACGCTTGCTGGCTCCTGTCCGACTGGGCAGTCGAATGGCTCCCTGCTGAAGTGGGCCTGTGGTGAGGACTTTGGCACCGGATCGGCTGGCTCTGGATTGGCAAGCGCTACCGTGAGGAAGGAACCACAAACCCAAAGGGCTCGGTCCAGCAACTCCCTAAACGGCAGGTTGAGGTCCTCGAGTAGCAGCATCCGAGCAAGTGGGTCATCTAACCCGCTCCAGAACTGATACTTTAAGAAGTCCTCCTCCCAGCCCACACTGTGATAATAACAGAGGTAAACTGCAACAAAATCTTCCAGAGTGTCTCCATTTTGATTGAACAGATGATCTTCCATGGCGTCCTCATCCATGTCCATTTTGTTGTGGTCAAGTCTTCTGTCACGGACGACCAGGAGACAGACTGCAGTAGTGAAGCTGAGCTTTATTAACAATGATCCAACAAAAAGCAGGAAGCAACAGGCAGGAATCCAGGAGCAGATCAGGCAGGTTTTGGAGTGGCAGCAGACAACAGGATACGAAGTACAGGTAAGGTAAACTGGGATAGACTAGACTAAACGGGAGTGAGTCAGAGCGTCGTGAAGAAACGAGACTTGACAAAGAGTGTGTGTGGTTGTGCTGCTTATGTAGGTGGTGGTTGATTAGCTGCAGGTGGTGAACTGAGGATGAGGCTTGATAAGGTGCAGGTGTGTGTAATAGGGACTGAGGGGACTGGGAGCGTCTGATCTGCGTGGGTGACGAGGAGTATGAATCAGTGGGAGGAGTGTGTGCTGGAGAATGAGAGAGAGGAGTGAGTGCTGGTGACGGTGGGACCCTGACAGTAACCCTGTTAATTTTAACATTGGTTTACTGTATTAAAGTCATTTTTCTTTGAGCTTTTCTGCCGTATATTACAGCACACCGAGACTCTACAGTACTACCTAAAGTGTTGTGCTAATTTGCGTTTAATGAGCTCATTTATCCTGGAGTGATTCCATTTTTCTTTTGCCTGAGCTCCAGAATAATTCCCAACATATTGTAACAGTGTTCCTCATCAGGGATTCTTTAGTGGAACTCCATGAATTACGTTTGAAGTGCGCCATCATCATAGATTGACCCATTTTATCATTCCAATCAGTATGGTGAGCCTGGATCCAATCAGCCACGCATCTGTCCACCCCCCCGTACAAATGGCTTTACTGTAACAACATGCTCACCCAAATAATGACAAAGTTAAAACAGAGCTACCCCACAGTATAAATTCACTACAGTGGAGTATAAACATGTACTGCTGGTTTTGGAGGATTGATTGGAAAGCTATGACGGTGAAAGTGTATTTCTTTTTAGGAAAATAAAAACTTACAGAAAAGATTATTGGGTGATGGAATATCTTTGAATGTGGTTGTTTGCATAAATTTGACTGAAATTACGTAAGGTCCAGAAAATATGTTGCATGTTTGCATGTTTGTGTTTGTGTGTGTCTGTGTGTGTGAATGTGTGCGCGAGGGTGTGCATGTTTGTGTGTGTGTATGTGGCTGTGTGTATGTGTTCGTGTGTGTGTGTCTGTGTTTGTGTGTGTCTCTGTGTGTACGAATGTGTGCGTGAGGGTGTGTGTGTTTGTGTGTGTGTATGTGGCTGTGTGTGTGTGTGTCTGTGTGTGTGAATGTGTGTGCGAGGGTGTGTGTGTTTGTGCATGTGGCTGTGTGTGTGCGTGCATGTATTTTAACATGGGCCAAACTCCACGCATACTGTAAATGAATGTCCCTGATACGTACTGTATATGTTGTATATTTAGACCCTTTGTATTTAATTTCAGGGTCATACAGTATAAGCACATAAATCCACATCTGTAACACGCAGCTGGCTCTAATCTGTCTGAAGGAGTCTGTATTGCAGGGTTAGCAGTGTGTATACTGCGTCAACACTGTTGTTGCACGTTTGTGTGCATAAAGGAACGTGTGCATACTCTGTGTGCGTTCACGTGTGGTTTGCACCATGAATGTTTATTGCATGGTTCAACCATTTGTTACAAATGAGGTCAGCTAGAAGTGCATTATTTCCATCCATCCATTATCTATGCCCACTTAGTTTTGCAGAGCATATGGCCGGCTAATCGGGCTCTGCAAACTTGTGCAAGTGACATAGTTGCGGCCAGAGCATGAGTGGAGAGGAGTGCAAGCGAGCGCGAAGATTTTGGTTGAAACACAGAGCGGATTCTTGAGTTTAAATTTGTTTCCAGTTTGATAATGCCCCAGTCCGTCTCTGTGTTACTGCAGCACACAGTACATGCAGAAAAATGGCACCAGCCCTTACTCCAAGTCACAAAGTGAGGGTTGAGGCTCTAAATGGGATATGGAAACACCTTCCCAGATTAGTTCGGACATAGCAAACATTTAACTCACAGGAATGATCAGCTGTTCCGCTGTCTGCGTCTTCCCGGTTATTCTTATGACATGTCTCCTGACAGCATAAGACATGGCCATGGTAAGCAACCTCTACTTCTTCTACTCTTTTTACTGGAGGGTTACAGCCATGCGTAGTCTATAGTGCCAACTTCTGACCAAACTGCACTTTAGAGTTTATTCCTTCCAAACCAGGTGATAGAAATGCACCTAATTTACATTTCTTTTTTTTTTGCAACATTTCAAGGTTGCTCAAATTTTGCTTGACAATTGGGGAACACAATAGTAACAGCCATATCTTAATGGATGGACATTGCTTTTTTATTAATAAGGGAAAAAATTCCACTAATTAACCCTGACAAAGCACACCTGTGAAGGTAAAACCATTTCAGGTGACTACCTCATGAAGCTCATTGAGAGAACACCAAGGGTTTGCAGAGTTATCAAAAAAAGTAAAGGGTGGCTACTTTGAAGAATCTAAAATATAAGACATGTTTTCAGTTATTTCACACTTTTTTGTTAATAATTCCATATGTGTTCATTCATAGTTTTGATGCCTTCAGTGAGAATCTACAATGTAAATAGTCATGAAAATAAAGAAACACATTGAATGAGAAGGTGTGTCCAAACTTTTGGCCTGTACTGTGTCTGTGTGTGTGTGCGCGCGTGTATATGTGTGCGCATGTATATGTGTGTGTGTGCGCGTGTGTGCCTGTGTGTGTATGTGTGTGTGAGTGTGTGTGTGTCTCTGTGTGTGTGTGTGTGTGTGTGTGTCTGTGTGTGTGCGTGTGTGTATGTGCGTGTGTGTGTGTGTGTGTGTGTGTGTCTGTATATGCCTGTGTGTATGCGTGTGTGTGTGTGTGTGTGTGTGTATGTGTGCGTGTGTGTGTGTGTGTGTGTGTGTGTCTGTATATGCCTGTGTGTATGCGTGTGTGTGTGTGTGTGTGTGTGTATGTGTGTGTGTGTGTATGTCTGTGTGTGTGTGTGTATGTGTGTGTGTGTGCGTGTGTGTATTTGCAGACCTCCCTGTGCCTGGTGTTTGCTCAGAGATGAGGATCACAAAGCCGTGAAGAGCAGGATTAAGCACCTTCACACCTTGACTACATACAAGCAGCCAAGTGCTAAAAGGAAGGTACACATCACAGAGTGAGCCATAACACAAACCCAGCGGCTGTCAGATCTTCATTTCACCGACGAAGTCAACCTTTAATCCGGCCTTTTAGGTTGGGTGCTGACCTGGAGAGGTGCAGGGCAGAGTTTGGGCTTTGAATTAGGGAAGTACTTTGTCACTGTGGCAGGTAGAGACATAAAGGGGGCAGCCGAAACAAAGCACTTCCTTTAAAGTCAATAGAATAGGAAGTATCCGACCAAGATTTATCATTTTTTGTTTTTCTTTTGGATAACGTTTTACCCCCGCTTTTTGCTCGTAAGCCCTATTCGCACGGGATCAGTATTACCTGATGACCTCTAGTCATTTCTAATATTTACGGAGGTTGTCTGTGATCTAAATCCTGTGTGAATCGGCCATGTCTGTGATTTGGCAGGGTCGTATATCATTTTTTCAAGGTTTTTGTTTCCTGCGCCTTTTTATTCCTCTCGCAAAGACGGATATGGGATGGCGGGGGGGCTGCGGATGCCTTTCATGGCCAACACCACCGTCCGACCAGAGAGCTCCGTCCCCGAGTCAACGCTCTCCCCGTGGCTGTGTCCGAGGGCTGACGGTGATGCTGTGTGGGTGCCGTCTCGGCGGGGATGATAGGGTATGTGGACCTGGTAACCTCAACCGGGCCTGGCACAAAAAGATACGAAACCCAGACCCGAGTGCGGCGGCCTCGACTAAATCTGTGTGAATGTTTATCTGATGAGCAGGTGGCACCTTGTACGGCAGCCTCGGCAACAGTGTATGAATGGTGAATGGTTCCTGTATTATGTAAAAGCACTTTGAGTAGTCATTAAGACTAGAAAAGTGACCTTGAGTCCATCAAAAGCGGTATTCAAATTCAATTTATTATAATTATTATTATATAAAAAACAGTCCATTAACATTTACTAGTTAAGATTAGAAAAAATATTGTGTTACGTAGTAGTAGTAGTAGCAGTACTCCTGGGACATGAACACCCGTTTCCTGGGTAAAGGTCTTGTGTTTTCACCTTAAATTCTTCGGAGACACAAACTCCTCGACTGACAAACAGGAGTCATCGTTCCCACAGCTGTTAGAGGTCAGAGTCGTATTAGACATTTGAAGAAACAACGAATGCTGTAGTATTTGTGACGAGGATAGCCTCCAACAAACCACTTTTCTTGGCAGTGTCTTGATCATATTTTCCCCTTTACCATGACTCTGTAGACTAGGGGTGACCAAACTGTTTTATTTGGTAACACTGTACTTGAAGGTATCTACGTAAGAGTGACATGACACTGTCATGAACATATGACACAGTCATGACACATGAACCCTAACCTTAACTTGTCATGACAAAAACCGAATGACACTGTCTGACAGAACAGGGTCAACGTTTATGACTTGTTATGACACGTTTATGACAGTGTTATGTCACTCTTATGTAGATACCTTCAAGTAAAGTGTAACCGTTTTTTAAAGAGTGCCAGATTTGATAATGTGAAGATGCCGGGGTCCAATGGTCCCTTCTGACTTTTTTTTTTTTTTAACAATAAAAGTTAAATACAAATGCACTGATCTATAACAATTTTTATTTTTATTGTCACATTTACCTTTTTTTTTTTTAAATGCTAATGCAACCAAATCAACATATATATAAACATATGGAATACCTTCAACTTATATAAATATCTTAACCTCATGTTCATTTTAAACATGACTTATTATAAGTAATGCAAAGTTTGTTAACATTTAAGCTTACTACATATGACTCTTGCTCTTGTCCTTCACAAACTGTGGGCCGCGGGCTGCGGGCCGTGATTGGCCCCCCGGCCGGACTTTGGACACGCCTGCTGTAGACTATTGGCATTAATAAAAACTTATCATTAATCATTCACCCCTCCTTTTCTCCTCACTGTTAGTTATTATTAGCCTTGTATAAATGGACATATAGCACCCCCCCCGCCCCCTCCTCTCCACAAACAGACTGAACATCCCGATCACCAGGTGATGAACTCACACATCTGTTTTCTAATTCGGAGTCTCCTGGGAGATCCCTCAGGGGTTAATGGTCCAGTGATGCTGCTGATGGTCTGATAGCGACCCACAATGCAAACTGACCTTTAAGAGGAAAGAAGCTCTTCACCATTAGCTTCCATTGATTTTTATTGATCCTCCATTGATTGTTATCAGGGGTTGTTAGCAGGCTGGGCACTAACCCGAGCGTGTTTTAGCTCAGCCAAGCCTGAATCCTCTGTCTGTCTGAGAGCCCGTTAGTGCGAACGCTGCTGCTTTTCATCACTGCAGGGAGACTGAAATGGAAGCATGTTTCTGCTCGCTGTAACATTAGACTAAGTAGGAGAAGGTCCAAAATCAAAGGAAAGGTTAGATGCGCTGTGATAACGCTGATCCTGAGTGTTGTTAGTGCAGTTGTTGCTGACCTCGGATCCCGGAGGAAGAGAATATGATATACTCAGATTATGTGATAGTGCTCAGCTGTGATTAGCTGGAAGTGTCAGCTCGCCGTTACTCAGAAGAGTCTGGGCCGGGGAGAGAAAGCACAGAAAGAGATACAATTGATTCCCCCAGGAAGGAAGATGAGCGAGCTGATAAAGGTTTTTGTCAGAAAAAAGAAACAGAAATTGGCATACAGGTCCTCCTGGTGGAGCAGCAGTCTATGGCCTTGATACATCTTACATCACTCCCGTTGTTAATCCCATGTTTCCTGCTCTCTGGGAAGGGTGAAATACAATTTAACCAATTTAAAAAAAAAAAATCTGGATACTGTAAAATCGCAAATTATTTACCTCAGTAGTCTTTAATATTAGACACATGCTTATATTAAAGGCCAAGCCAGCACGTTCCAACCACATTTATATTATTTCTTAATTCTCCTGTTCCCCTGTTAACTAAAACCTCAAAACATCCTTAATGTTTACCTGTTGTCTTCCTAAATCAGTATAATGTAGCCTATATTCCACTCATTCCACTTTGTGGTTGCAAGCAGAGGCGTAGGCAGCAATGGGCCAGGGCGGCACTGGCCCGCCCTCTTTACTCACTGGCCCGCCCACTTTACTCACTGGCCCGCCCAGCCAAGTTTGATCAAAATACGTTTTGTTATGAAAAATATTCAAATGTATGCAAAAAAAGAAATAATAACAGTACTAGCTAGTTGTGTGAGTTTAATGTGTATTTTCTTCTGATTAAAACAAAACTGTTTAAACCAAACAATCACACAATTAGATCAAACGCCTTCGGAACGTAGTTGGTTGCTATGGTAACAACAGGCAGACTCTGCGGGCTGCCTTCAGCAGCTAACGTTAGCTAGCTGGCTGTTTAGACAACGGAGCTACCACGGATGTGTTAAGCAATGCACTGTTAAAAGTTACCGCGACAACAATGGCTTCTCTTTAAAGTGGTATGGACAGTTTTCTTGGATGGAATCCAGTGTAAATAAGGACGAGCTTTTCTGCAGCATGTGCAGACATTTCCCCAGCGGAGCTGACGGCCCATCAGAGAGAGAGGAGGCCCTCACACAGGTAACATTAAGTCAAACGTCTTTCACGCTTCTTGTGTTATTAGCTAATTAAGTAACCTAGCTAACCTAGTAACCTTCCTATTTTAGTAAGAAATGGTGAATACTGATGATGGCTTCTAGCTGAAACGCGTTTGTGTTTTGCCCACATTAAATAAGAAGATAACTTCTCTGTGAGTGAACTAGTTTTGAGTTTTCTTTGGTCCCGTCACTGCCGTGGACTTAATACACTGTCTAAGATTTGGCACCTGGCTGGCCACTTTTCATTATATCTTTCATAGTTTAGCTAAACAATGCTTGGCTGGAAGTTTTCATTCTTTGATTTTCTTTTACTGCTGGTAGCCATTTCTGCTCATGATCTGACCATATAGTCCTGAAGCAACAATGCTGTTGCATTGTTCCATGTGTGATTCTGTCTGATGTAGGCTATTCTATGTCCTGCAGTATGTAAACGCCTTCTCTGCTGTTTGGGTTCATGTTTAGTTGCCACTTTGTGCAATAAAAGGGTTAATTTTATAACAGTGCTGTGCAGAGCCAATGCTGCTGTTTCTGCTGCTGCAAATATTTTTTAGCCTGAATGTGTTACAATCTACAGGTTTTTGTCTATATTGTTGTGTACAAACTTTTTAGACAGAGCTTTGTTGGTTGAGCATGTTGGAGACAGTACTGTTATTGCCGTTGTAATGCAGTATGTTGGAAGGTAAAATCGTTGCTGTTTTTTTCAGTTAGTCCTTTTTGCTACTTCGTCTTTTAGAAAATGGCCCACCCAGTTTTGTACTGGCCTGCCCAAAATACTATTCCTGCCTACGCCCCTGGTTGCAAGGGCGATTTTTCCGCTCACAAGCGCTAGGGGGGAGGGAGACGACCACCATTCAACCCGAAAAAAGTTATATAACCATTGTAATGACTCCGAAGCTGTTCAGTTAAGGTCAATTAAGCTAAAAAAAATGGCATAGTTCCCCTTCAAACAACTAGCAACTGCCGCTCGGCGTCATGGAGCTCGTAGCTAGCCAGCATCACGTGACCAGCCGGCGGTTTCCTAATTTCTTGGGATATCATATGTTTTGGTATGTGAACATTTCCGTACGATCTCATACATACACATTCATGAGAATGCGTTGAATATTTCTGTTAAAAAGAGAAAGCGAGAGCAGCAGAGTGGTGAGTATGCCATGACTTTGTATTGTACTTATGGAATTTATTATTCTTCTGTCTTTACATCATAGTAAATGTAGCACTGTTGCAAGTAATTCCAACCCCTGAATTACTTTTAACTGGCCTTTATTAGCGACCAGGCTGACCATGATATGAATACCAGACTTTAGATGCCAGTTTGAGGCATTGCTTGTGTATATACAGTAGAGAGAGATGTTTGAAAGCCCTTTGGGAACCTTTTGTTTAGTTTCAAAATAGTATTTGCTTCAAGGCACTCTCCCTAAAAAAAAAAAAGCAGCCAACACAAACATAAGGTGTCAAATAGTGGGGAAATGAAAAATGAAATCACTTTTGGAAAGTAGAAATTAAATAGTTGGCCCCTTGAAAAGAAACCACATGAAAGGGTCAGAGCGCATTCAAGCTAGGTGAATGTAAATACGGCTCAGTTTCCTGACTGAACACACAACATTTCATGTGAGGCTTTAGATCTCTTTCTTTCTGCTTCACACCTCAACAAGAGGAGCAGAGAAAAAGGTTTTTATTCTCTCACACTACCGGGCGCTATACTGTAAGCTATCACATCAGCTGGATTTACACCTTGTCAGCCACGTATGACGAAATATGTGTGAACTAACCACAGGTGTATTAATGCGGATTATCTCGTTTATCACGGTGAATAATTGAAAACAAGGCTCAGTGCCTGGTTATTGGAGGACAACAGAGAAAGAGGGAGACATTGAACATACCAGCCACACACACACACACACACACACACACACACACACACACACACACACACAAATTAAGTCATAAAATAAACAGGTAGGAAACACATCGTCACCACTCATCCTTCTCCCTCAAAAGTGAGAGCTCTTGATGTTTATTAAACTTTTACACCTTCGCCTGCGCTTTGGGCTTCTTTCCCTCCCTCTCCAGCACTCCTGGCATTTCTTTTCTCCCTCTTTCCTTTCTTCTTCATCCCTCCGTTTCCAAACACGGCAAACCCAGAGATGTGCAAACAAGCCTGAAAGAAAGGAGGTGGAGGGGGAGGAAAAAGAAGGAAAGGAGGCATCAAATGTTGGAATGAAAGAGGGGGGGGACACCATCCGTTCCCTCCGCGCAAGACTCAATGTTCAATTAAAAGACTGGAGAAAGGTGGAGGTGGTGGAGGAGGAGGGGTGAAAGAGAAAGGAAAAACAGTATAGATTGACACTTGGGGAGTTAATCCCCTATAGCCTTGCTCATGGAGAGGGGAAGGAGGCTCACAAAAGGCAGGGTTCAGTGACAGGGAAGAGGTGGAGACAGGGGGGAGTGATGGGGGAGAAGAGACAGAGATGGAGACTTCGTTTCTTTGAACGAACAGCTGTTGTGTTAAAGACACAACGTGAGCTCATACTGGGAGGATTTACAGAATGTAATTCACTTTTTGAGGACGGTTGTCACTGGGCGGTTACAAAGATTGGGTAAATGGGTAGGACACAAAAACCAAAATGTGTATGTGATGAGAGTACTAAAATCAACCAGCCAGCATCGATATCCGGCCATCCATGCGGACAATCTTACAAAGTAGAAAGGTGCTTCAAAACTAAATTTACTTACATAATAAAATTTGTAGTATAGAAATTTTAAAAGTTGACAGATGTCTAATGCATACTGGGATACTTGCTGACTAACCTGACGTGGCTGATGGTTTGTTACGCAGAACCATCTGAAAAGTCAACAATGGAAAGGACAGGCACTTTCATAAAATACCTGGCAGGTGATTGGATGAACCATCTGTCTGACACGGCCATTATTGTTTTGAACAAATAGTTGTGGTCATCACACACGTAAACCATGCCCATACAGAATGCTGAGCGGTTTGGTCCATTGCTGTTTGGACCAAAGAGGCAAGACAAGCCTGGTCTGCTCTACATACATCATGTTCCACTTCTGGGATTGCTCTGGTACCGCCTGAAATTCCGCCAGATGTCCCTCATTTTTGGCCGGATGTCCGTCACTTTCCTCTTTCTTTGTGGATTTGTGAGGACTATGGTTAACTGCTCCTCAGATCTCTGCAGGGTAAATCCAGACAGTTAGCTAGACTATCTGTCCAATCGGAGTTTTCTGTTGCACGACTAAAACTACTTTTGATCTCACGATAATCCAGCTGCCATGCAAGGTAACTTGCTGACCTCAAGTTTGCACAAATCAGCTCTCAAAGCATCTTCCAGGCTTTTGGACACTGATGACTTGGACTCGACAATTTAGGAAATCGAACTTGAGCATTCATGAAATAGGACTCAGAAGTTGTATGAATTTTCTGAATACTTTTGTGTTTATTTGTGTTATGTGTTACAGGCCTGGACTCGAGTCGCTATTCTCTGGACTTATGACTCGACTCGGACTCAAACTCAGGTAATGATGACTGGACTCTCCTTTGGTGACTCAGACTTGGACTCAGACTCAAACACTGGGGACTCGACTTGGTGACTCGACTGCCTCCTGGCCACAGCTCTTTGCTTACCTGTATTCTACCGACTAATCAAACTCAGTTGTTACTTGGCTGCTCCTGTTTGGCGAGTCTGTTTGTTGATAGAAATCAAATTAACAGATCTTTCACTGAGCGATCTGGCCGCACATGGACCCAGCACACTCTGACCAGATTCAGAACACACATCTGGACTACCTCCTTGGAAGACTCAAGGTTCCATTAAAAGACTGGAGAAATGTTGATGGTGAGATGGTGAAGGTGGAGGGGGGAGAAGAGAAAGGAAGTGGTATTGATTGACGCTTAGGGAGTTAAACCCAATGCAATGGATCGTGGAGAGAGGGAGGAGCCTTGAAAAGAGAGGGATCAGTGACAGGGAAGAAGAGGAGAAACGAAGAGTGGGGGGCGGGGTGAAAAAAGAGGAAGGAGGAGAAGGGAGAGGGAGGGAGAAGAGATGGATGCATGATCTGGCCCTTTTCCTCCCTGTACTACAGCTGTTTATTTTTCTTCGTGGGAATGGAAGGTAAGAGCCTTTAACCCAACACTGAGTACCTTAGCCCTGATGACATTACTGTCAAGAACAGGTAGCCCCTCCAAATGTCTCCTCTGTCCTGGAACCACTTAGTTTAGCTATCACCAGACCAAGCTCGATCTTTTAAAGGAACACGCCGACTTATTGGGAATTTAGCTTATTCACCGTAACCCCCAGAGTTAGACAAGTTGATACATATCCTTCACATCTCTGTGCGTGCTGTAATGCTGTCTGACGGCTCCAGCGGCATCAGGCCAGCACAGAACATGCAGGTGAATGGTTCCAGCAATCCTACTGCTCCGAATAAGTGACAAAATAAAGCCAACATGTTCCTATTTACATGTTGTGATTTATAGAGTCACAGCGTGTACAAAAAACAACATAATGAGACACAGCCGTCTTCTAACTGTAAACAAACCGGGAACTATATTCTCAGGCGGAAGAATATAGTACTTGGGCGGAGTGATATGCTCGCAGCAAGCCTGTCTGAGAATATAGTTCGGGTTTGTTTACTGTTAGAAGATGGCTGTGTCTCATGTTACGTTGTTTTTTGTACACGCTGTGACTCTACAAATCACAACATGTAAATAGGAACATGTTGGAGTTATTTTGTCACTTTTGTCACAATTGGGAGCAGTAGGCTAGTTTGAACCAGTTACCTGCAGGATCTGTGCTAGGCTAAGCTAATGCTGGAACCGTCAGGCAGCGTTACAGCACGCACTGAGATGAGAAGGGTATGTATGGACTTGTCTTACTCTGGGGGTTACGGTGAATAAGCTAAATTCCCAATAAGTCGGCGTGTTCCTTTAAGATTGAAAATCAGTCCGGGGAGTCTGTTCTGTATTTTCTACTGCACGAGGTGTGATCAACGGGCATAGTTCAAATGACTCTGTACGCAATTGGATAGTCCCTCAACCAATCAGACCAACGATCCGGGTGACGAACAGCTGAACTCCATTCTTTTGGCCACCAGCGGGGCTAACTGGTAAATTAGGCTTTTACCAAAGCCAGTCGGTAGTAAGGCAAACACATCCTTCTTTTGTAGGAATTAGTTTCTGTTCCGTTTTCAGAGAAAACTTGCTTTTGAAATCTTTTAAAACAGCAGCGACAGCGGCGTCAACGGGTTGCTGCCCTTCGGTGGCTGCCATAATGAATGTAAACAATCGTCATCGTGTTAAACCCGCCAATAGCGCGCCAGGTGGATAAGCCAGTTTGTGATTGGTCCCCGCAGATTTGTAACAGAAGCAGGATAGATAAACGTACAGGTTTCCAGCCTGAGCTGCAGGGAGAAATCAACTCACCAGCAGATCGGGCTGGGTTTACCCAGTATAGGAACCACTGCAAGCAGGCTCCAGTTTTATGAAACTTGACCCCAGGGACGCTTATGATTTGATCAGGATAAGTGAATGACAGATTAGTGAGAGACATTTAACACTCCCAGTGGGCACTTTATATGGTAATGTCTTTCAGACTAACCAAAACCCTCACTGTGTTTCAGGCGACATTTCATCCACACTGTGTTTCAGTTGAAAATTGCATATCTTTTTGCTATGTTTACGTAGTAGTGTGTAGTCAGACAGATCCTCTCCCTTAACAAAGCAGATTACCCTACTGTCCCATCTTACTGTCCTGGTTCCACAAAATGTTAGTACCACTACTTTCCCACAAATCTTTGTCAGAGAAGGCCCCAGGGATGTGGAGGGCCATCGAGAACAACTGTAGTCTCAAATAATTTGTAGTTGCTTGTTCTGCTAATAGTGTTCTTGTCCTGCTGGGGAAACCTGTCTTGCTTCACGATTCATCCCTGCATCAACTGCACTCCATAGCACTTCTGGTGGACCACAATGGAAAACACTTTGGTCAGGTGCTCTGCAGCCACTTCCTGCCTCTCATTACCTGTGGCTTCACTTGCCTCCTCTGTGAGGGTGATATCAGCATTTTGACAGCGTTGACTGTTTTTATAAGTCATCTAAAATGCCAAAGGACGCTGCTGAAATAGTTCCACATCATGTGATCCGATCACACAGGCGGGCCAAAAGATATTGTGTCCAACTGAGGCCCCAGGTTTAGGGTTAGATTACAGACAGAAAATAAATTCTGTACATTAACCTGTGCACATGGCTCTCCTCTGGCTCTCCCCCTCAGTTTGACAGCCAGACAGAGCGCGTGAAGCAGGTGATGGAGATTGCTCTGCGCTGCATCCATTCCCAGATCCAAGCTTCCCTGTCTCTCGAGTCAATCCCATCAATGAAAGCCCTCTAGTTTCCACTTCCAGGATCCCACCACCCCACTGGCTCATTGACGGCCAGCTGGTTTTTATCATGTAGCTTCTTCTGCGCGTTTGCCATAGGGAAGAGGCCTCCAGTACCGAGTCGATTAGGAGGGTCACTCCTGGGGTTTCTACCAGGGACATCCTGGACTGCTCCTTGATCTCCAGTTTACACTTTCGTCACGCTGACAAGCCTGGGGGAAGCTGCTCCTTTATGGCGACAGCAGCATTATCAACACAACCATTTCTGTCTTCTGTTTAATTCTCCATGCCTGCCTGTTTATTCATTTCTAAATTTCCCACCAAGTGTGCTCCCACCTTTTGCCAGTCATACATTCTCCACCTGCCCCTCACTACCCCTTTAGTATACGTCTGCCCTCTAGCCCTAGTTCTCTGTGCCAGAGCATCAGGTAGCTGTACTATTTCAGACCTTTGTCTGCCTACCTCCTCTCAGCCCTTTGGTCCTGTTGCCTCCACTGAATGCCTACCTGTTTCCGACCTGTATAGAGCCCTTTAAGTACACTTGGATTACTTATCCTGCTTGTTGAGTCTGCCAGTGGGTTACTTGAGTCATAGTTGATTATTCTCTTTTTGTACATAGACGAAAACATAAAATTAACTTCTTTAGCGTGCATTTACCTTATGCCGTCTGACAAAAACGCAGGTCTTCCCATTCATTTTGAATGAGGGTATTGAGTTTAGACTGCGGCGGTGAGATGGAAAATAAACGCAAAAAGTTGAGACAGATTTAGCTTTTGGAGAAACACAACCCAACATCACTCATGTAACCAGAGATCAGACTTGTCAGAGTGTTTTGAGGCGGTGTGAGAGTCCCGTACAGGAAGCAGGAAACATCACTGCCTCTATTGCTGCCACAAGAACGTTTTAAAACACCAAACACAAGCACTGAACTGCCCAGGAGTTTGTGGAACAGCTGACTGTTTCCCCAGTCACTCCGTCTGTGAAATGAAGCTGCTTTCAAGTGCGATCTGACAGAAAACAATAATTGTGAAATATAAAGTCTACTTATGCTACATTGGGGGGTTAAAGAACACAACAGGACGTTACAAAAATGGGCCATTTAAGTGACGTTCCCACTGCCGCACAACCCTATGGCGAATTGTCGGATCTATTTTTCTAGTGTGAAAGGGCCTTTAGTCTTTTAAGTCATAACCAAAATAAAAACATGACACATTTTTTTATGGCTTTTGGAATCCTTTACAGCAGGGATCTTCAACAGGGGGTCCGCGACCCCTATGGGGTCCTCAGAGTCACTGAGGGGGCCTCAAAATTATTGTTAATTTTTGAAAGTTTTTCAAAAATTTAAAAGTCTTAACATGATTCCAACATATAATTAGCAAATATAAAACCCCACTGATGATAGGCATACTGGCCTATAGGTTAGGTAGTCACTAAGGTAACCATCCACAGATACAGTTCATCCCAAAGGACTGACTGTTCCACATGTGTGTTTAACATTAAATTATGATTTATAAAATCATGCCAACAATTATCAGGCTTATTTGAATAGCTTAATATTATGCAAAAAAGGTATTTATAAACGCTTTAGGCTGCCCTAAAAGTTATTGTAGGAGTAATATGCAACTTCATTTTATACAATATATGTAGTAGGGGGTCCCTGATCCGTCTCTCTTTCAGTTAAGGGGTCCTTGGCTTAAAAAACGTCTTCTTAACATAAATTGTGGCTCATTGTACAAAGTGTGCATATCTTCAGAGCCCCTAACCACGCCTCCCCCCCTCCCCTCTGCTCCAAGCTTTCTTCTCTTAACACATACACACCTATAGGGTCACTTGAACACTTTTACACACGGCACAAACACACAGTCATGCGTTCACTCATACACAAAACACCCCTGTAGACTCCAGCCCCCCCTGGGGGGCGTCTATAGACGCCATTTCATAGAGCATCTCCTGCTAAGATGCAGGTCGATCTTAAGCCAACATGCACCATTAACGATGCCATACTGGCCTTTGTGAAGGCTCCGGGAGGGGGGCTGGGGGGGCACATCCTGCTGCTGCTTTAGCCTGACGAGCAATAGGGCTGAGAGGGCCAAGGGGTTGGACTGTGGTATATAGTGCTACCTCACAGAAGGGCTTCATGACTTAGAGCGCCTTAATGAGGTGGAGCAAGTTAATATTTTAACAGCCTTGGCTATTGTTAAGCCATATGCCAGTGTGGTCCTGTCTGTGTCACCTTATTGTGAAGAGGGATAGGGAGACAGAAGAAAAGAGAATGGTAAGAGAAGTAATGGGGGAGAAGGAGAAGATGGAATGCAAAGTGACAGGGAAGGTTTGATTATGAATTTCTAACATTTGACCTGTAATGTGGAGGTTTTCATACATAATTTGTAAAGGAGGAAACCAATCTTTCTGTGCCTCGATCAACAATAATGTTGCATGTACTGACAAACTCCCTTCAAGCTTGTGAACAGAGGCGGAAGAAGTATTGAGATCCTTTACTTCAGTAAAGGTACTAATACCACACTGTAAAAATATTAGTCCTGCATTGAAAATGTTACTTAAGTAAAAGTATGTAAGGATCATCAGGAAAATGTACTTAAAGTATTAAAAGTAAAAGTACTCAATGCAGGAAAATTCACACTGACACAAACCAAAAAAAGTTCAAATCATTTTTTTAAAAAAGCTACAAAAGTGTCAAAAAAGAGAGTTGGGGGGGTGGGGGGGTCCAAAGCGTTCTGTATTAAATGGTCTAATCATCTCAGCTGGACTTGTAGGCCGTTATATTGTTGGCTAGTTTACTTTAGAATAAAATATCAGATTTTATAAACTACATGTGTTTTGTGTGCAGAAATCTTAATGTGTAAAGTACCTCAACATTCCTCCTCCGTGTCCTCCTTGGCTACTAGCAACTGGGTGTACGAGGGGTGGGGACGCGTGCGTGATCACTGAAGGCTTGTATCATGTGGACGCGCCGACAGTTTTGTTGTCATTACTTAGAATTCCTCATGGGGGAGACAGAAACTACGCACTATAGCTTTAAATAGTGCGGATGTGGGTTGCATGGTTTCGTGCAATGTTACACGGTAAGTTCAGGAGCATTTAATCCCTCAACAAGGGTTTGAGCTTCGAAATATAAGTTTTTAGAGACAAAGTAAGAAAACTAAGAACCACGTTTTAGTCAAAATGTACATATAACATGTAGCAATTTGTAACGGGCACACAAAATACTGCAGGACGGAGAGAAAAGAGAGCGAAGAGACAAAAGAGAAAACTCTTCATAGGATTCTAGATATGAGCTTTGATGATTTGAGACAGACACACAAAACACTTCAGGGGAGGGAAAGAGGGGAGAAGAAAGGCAGTGAAAGAAAGGGAAAAACCCCTTTACATCTGGAAAAGACTCTGACAGGAAGCCACCCATCTGTGGCCAAACAGCTGGGGGCCAGACAGAGTGGACCCTGTCAGCATGAGTGTGTTTAGTGTGTGTGTTGGCTCGTGGTGAGCAGGTGGGGGTTGAAGAGAAAAGGCTAAATCACCGGTCTGGAACGATGGATGTCACAAGATGTCTTCACGGCACCGAGCTATCTGGGACAGGACTGTTGTGGGAACAGACAATTAACCTGTTGGAACCACTGTCCTCGCAGCTCTGCACAACACACTCAGAGCTCTGACAGCTCCCCCCACTAATGCCTCAGTGTTTTCATTTCCCCTGTCACATCTGTCACGGATTACCCCTCGCTGCACCTGAGGTATGTGGGGAAGATGAAAAATACTGAGTTTACAGATACACGGCTCACTAGCACAGGCTGAGAACTCCAAACTATGACCACGTTATGAAATGTTTTTTTAAACGTATACAATTTTTCATGCCAAAACAAAATGGCGGATGGGTCAGGCTGCTTTCATTTAGTCCATACATGATTAATGATATATAGTGATTCAGTGATACATAATTACTTTTAAGAATGTGGGTCGAAATTTCAACATTTTGTTGTTCTTTTTCTATTTTCTCAATGTTTTTGAAGTTTTTTGTTGATTTTTCCAATGTTCTTTTTTCACTTTTTTTTCTTTCAGTTCTTTCTTTCTTTTTTTTGTTTTTTCTCCTTTTTGTCACCTTTGGCAATGTTTTTGATGTTTGTTTTTTTTGTGTGACTTTTTCAGATTTTTTTGGTCACTTTATTTCAAAATTGTTTTTGTAGATTTTTTTTCCTGCGTTTTTGTAGATTTTTCTAACTTTTGTCACTTCTTCATGGCATAGTTCTGATATAGAAAGTTTTAGTAAATCGGATAAATATAGATATATAAATAAATATAGATATATATATATATATATATACAAGTTGGGAATAAAAATGTACAACTGTTGATATAGCTGTATAGTATTGATATAGGATGAAGCATAGAGATAGCACACACGTACATAAACCTCATCAAATTCCAACCTGCTGTTGCATTTCTAACTCTGCGACCTGCTGACAGCTCTGAAGGATTTGGGATCACTTCTCCGTTGCAGATATTTTCAGGAAGGTTGGAAAAATATAACTGTGTAATTGAAATCACAGGTCCAGAGATCGCTACCAAAATCTATTGGTCGATCCTCCAAATTCTAAATGTCCACCACATTTCAGGAAACTGGGTTACTTTAATCTCGACATATCATGATTTAAAAGTCTATCTATAGGGACAGGTAAATAAATAATAATAATTCTTAAATTCATTCATAAATCATGTAAAAGGGGTTGCAAATATGGGTTATTCTGCTATATCTAAAATTAATCTATAGTGATACATATTTACAGAGTTAGAAACCATTGAATAAATGTGATGATAATTATTTTACAATTTCTGTAAATTAACATATACTCCCTGCATCATCAAGTATCTAAAGTCATTACAACCAGTGTGTGTGTGTGTGTGTGTGTGTGTGTGTGTGTGTGTGTGTGTGTTATCCGTGGTTGTCTAAATATTCAGCAGGGCATGTTATGGTTCACCATTATAACAATAGTTATGAGTCAATGTGAAATAATAAACTGAATAAAGTATCCATGTTAATGAAATATAGATGGACTGCTTCACTGTGGGAACATTTGAAGTCCCACTAGAGGGTTTTATTAGCATATACCCAATAAATATGTACTTGTTTTGACAAGAAGAGTTAAAGCTTTTTTTCCCACTGTGGGCCAGTGGACAATGTGACGTTGTATCTGGATGTTTTTACATAGGCCTACAGTACACACTTCTGCAGTACAAAGTGCACTACTGGCTTTTTATAGGTCGCTCTTATTGGGCTTTGGGCACATAGATTCTCTGTGTCCTGACTTAAGAATGCAATGGCTACATTTTCTCCAAGTGTCTGTTTCTAGTTTCATAGTGGCACTTTTGACAACAGATCGCCCTCGTAGAACTCATAGCGGGAAGATTAAACGCATACTTTTCTGTCCACTCACCTCGGAAGACTCGGTTTTCACTGTCAACTTTTCTATATTTTGATAATGCTATGTTCCTTTATCGTGTTGTGTACCTGTGTACCTCGGTCAGCTCGCGTCTCTACCGCATGTTTTCAACCTAACCACGGCAACAAACAGTTGCAGGCATGGACGTATTTGATTAAGACAAAAGAGAATGGCGCAGGACTGGAGTCAGCCCTTTGTTCCCACAGCCCAATGGTCCCACAGCCCTATGTTCCCACAGCCCAGTGGTCCCACAGCCCTATGTTCCCACAGCCCAGTGGTCCCACAGCCCTATGTTCCCACAGCCCAATGGTCCCACAGCCCTATGTTCCCACAGCCCAGTGGTCCCACAGCCCTATGTTCCCACAGCCCAATGGTCCCACAGCCCTATGTTCCCACAGCCCTATGTTCCCACAGCCCAATGGTCCCACAGCCCTATGTTCCCACAGCCCAGTGGTCCCACAGCCCTATGTTCCCACAGCCCAATGGTCCCACAGCCCAATGGTCCCACAGCCCTATGTTCCCACAGCCCTATGTTCCCACAGCCCAATGGTCCCACAGCCCTATGTTCCCACAGCCCAATGGTCCCACAGCCCTATGATCCCACAGCCCAGTGGTCCCACAGCCCTATGTTCCCACAGCCCAATGGTCCCAAAGCCCCATGTTCCCACAGCCCTATGTTCCCATAGCCCAATGGTCCCACAGCCCTATGTCCCCACAGCCCAGTGGTCCCACAGCCCTATGTTCCCACAGCCCTATGTTCCCACAGCCCAATGGTCCCACAGCCCTATGTTCCCACAGCCCAATGGTCCCACAGCCCTATGGTCCCACAGCCCTATGTTCCCACAGCCCTATGTTTCCACAGCCCTATGGTCCCACAGCCCTATGGTCCCACAGCCCTATGTTCCCACAGCCCTATGTTTCCACAGTCCTATGTTCCCACAGCCCTATGTTTCCACAGCCCTATGGTCCCACAGCCCTATGTTCCCACAGCCCAATGGTCCCACAGCCCTATGATCCCACAGCCCAGTGGTCCCACAGCCCTATGTTCCCACAGCCCAATGGTCCCAAAGCCCCATGTTCCCACAGCCCTATGTTCCCACAGCCCTATGTTCCCACAGCCTTATGTTCCCACAGTCCAGTGGTCCCAAAGCCCCATGTTCCCACAGCCCTATCGTCCCACAGCCCTATGTTCCCACAGCCTTATGTTCCCACAGTCCAGTGGTCCCAAAGTCCCATGTTCCCACAGCCCTATGGTCCCACAGCCCAATGGTCCCACAGCCCTATGTTCCCACAGCCCTATGTTTCCACAGTCCTATGTTCCCACAGCCCTATGTTTCCACAGTCTTATGTTCCCACAGCCCTATGTTCCCACAGTACTATGTTTCCACAGTCCTGTTCCCACAGCCCTATGTTCCCACAGTCCTATGTTCACACAGCCCTATGTTCCCACAGTACTATGTTCCCACATTTCTAAGATTTTTCTTAAAATTAGGCCCTATGTTAGGGTTAGGGTTAGGGTAACATTCCATCTGTAGTCCATTGCTACTGGATAATAGGTTGGGTGTAATTGGCTACCGAATTGGGAGAAAGTGGGATAAAATCTGATACAGATTCATGAAAAAGGAACATAGGGCCTAATTTTGGAAAAGAAATCTTAGAAATGTGGGAACTGTGGGGACATAGGGCCTAATTTTGGATAAATAATCTTAGAAATGTGGGAACTGTGTGATGTGGGAACAAAGGAACGCTCCTGCAGGACCTATACAGCTCTACAGAGCTGGCTTCATTCTGCCAAAAATCATTTACTGACAAGATAAATACACATATAATTTATATATATTTCCCAGTTGTGTCAGAAGGCTTCACGGTCCAGATGGAAGTCTCCTGGGGTCCTCTCATCCCCCCAACTTTATAAAAGTGCAATAGTAAATGGCTGAAGTGCCCCTTGATTTTAATTTGAAGGCTCAAATATAATGACTTAGGTTTGAGGTTTGAGAAAGTGGGGCTCGTCTTACATTCGAGGACTAGACAATTTCATGTTTGCAACATCAGATATTCTTTTTGAACAGAGAGAGTTACACCGGCTCCTGCAGAGTGTTGCATTATGGGGTATTTGTAAAAGGAACATTACACAGCCGTGTATAATGCTGTGAGGAAATGTTTTACAACTCAAGTATCGCAGTGACGATCATTTTATTTTCTGTTTCAACGTTTGGAAAGTACACAGTAGAGGAAGAAGTAGAAGTTATCTACCAGGAATGTGAGCCTGTACTTATTTAATTGGCCCGACTCATCTGCCTTATTGCATTGTACTAATCTGTGTTTTGATGCTGATGAATACAATACGATACTGCGCACACACGTCAGGTTAAACTTAGGCAACCTTTGATTATTATCTGCTCATTCAAATGTAATGGTTGTCCTTCTTTTGTAGTTAGACTCGGGCCCTTTGACATGTTAAATGTAACAGAGTATGCTTGTCTATTACACCACCACAGGAATTCTTTCTTACATTTCACCTGTTTAGACCGCGTGCTCTTTATCAACGTGGACTGTCAGCGGAGAGTTATTACTGTTGCTTTTGTGGCAACAGGAGAAAGTCCTATTCACTCCAAAAATGAAAACAAAATCCCCCCCCAGAGCGAAAGCCATCACTCCGGCATGTTTTTCATGACTGTCCGCATTTAAACACATGCAATCTACACCTATTCTGTATCTCCTTTTTTTCAATGAAACAGTGACAAGGCCTTTTGTCCTTACACGTCATAACATTGCTTCTAGCAGGCTGGGGTGAAGGGACAGCTGCTGAGGACTTGGGTTTCCTTCTTGTTAAAAGCCGTTTTCCCCCTCAGGTATGTGTGTGCGTGCGTGCGCGCACGTGCATGTGTGTGTGTGTGTGCGTGTGTGTGCGTGTGTGGCTTCCTCCTATGTCAGCTTCAAACGAAGACAAGGTTACCCCCGGCAGGTTTTTAAGTTCTGACACACTTGATGCCCTTGAAGTCATTGGAATAAATGTGTTTGGGATAGCTGTGGTCGGGTGAGACGGAGAGAAAGTGTGTGTGTATGTTTGCGTGCATGCGTGCGTGCGTGCGTGTGTGTGTGTGTGAAAGAGAGAGAGAAAGCGAGAGAGCTAGTTCAAAATGAGCGATGGCGACTTGTGACTGCAGCTGAAATCTGATCAGATCAGTTCAACAGACAAACTACTGTTTGTAGCCCTTTAAACACACAGTTTGCTGGTGGCACACACACACACACACACACACGGCAATACAATATAAATATTCAACATGCCGACATACATGCACACACACACACACACACACACACACACACACACACACACACACACACGCACACAGCTCATACAAATAGGTGACATGCAGACACAGAAACCCATAATCACAGAAACTAGTACACAAAATAAATACATGCAAGGAACACATAAACATTTGCACATACAGGCTGTGCCCAGTCTGGCATACACATGCTTTTTTCTCTTTCTCACCTCTCTCGCTCACACACACACACACACACACACAAACACTCTCTCTCTCTCTCTCTCTCTCTCTCTCTCTCTCTCTCTCTCTTTCTCTCTCTCTCTCTCTGACGGTCTGTAATGCAGGAAAGGACTGTTAAGCTTTCCCAAGGGAAACCCAGCCATTCAATGGACATTGTTATTAGGCTGTTTTTCTTTAAGCGATCCTGCCAACCATTCCTTTCTCTCTTCTCTCTCTCTCTCTCTCTCACGCTGGCTGTCCCGCCCCTCAGCTGATAGCTCCTGCAGGTGATTAATGCAGCCGTTAGCCCTTTGCTAATCAGCCCAAAAGCACTTTGCTTAAGTGAGGAAAGTCATCCAAATGGTGTCAGGGTGTAAAAAGCCCTGTGTTACTGTATGAGGTCAGGGACTTTGCGTCAGCTGGTTGCCATTGTCCTGTAGACGTGGCCCTTCATCAGTTTGTCCTGCATCAGTTCATTCTGGGGGGTAGTTTGGGTGAGAGGAGCCTCAAAGTATCCAAGCAGAGGTATGCATCCATTAGATGTATACAGTTTGTATATATGAGCTTACATATCTGCATGCATAAACCTGTATTGTCAATAGGCTATATTCATTGAGATACTTGTAACATTTTTTAGTATTTAAAAAAACCTGGCCGAGCGTCAGGGAGTGAGGGGTGCGGTTATATCTAGCCGGGCCGTTTGGCAACAGTAGCCTATAAAAAGGCACAATACAATAAAATTGTCATACATGGAGTATAGAGGTACAGTGTGGTATGCATCCACAGAGAGACAGAGAGCCTGAGTGGACTGGTTATAATGGGACAGAGAGACTTAGTGGAATGGTTATAGTGGGACAGGGACTGAGTGGACTGGTTATAGTGGGACAGAGAGACTGAGTGGACTAGTCATAGTGGGACAGAGAGACTGAGTGGACTGGTTATAGTGGGACAGCGACTGAGTGGACTGGTCATAGTGGGACAGAGAGACTTAGTGGACTAGTCATAGTGGGACAGAGAGACTGAGTGGACTGGTTATAGTGAGACAGAGAGACTGATTGGACTGGTTATAGTGGGACAGAGATACTTAGTGGACTGGTTATAGTGGGACAGGGACTGAGTGGACTGGTTATAGTGGGACAGAGAGACTTAGTGGACTGGTTATAGTGGGACAGAGAGACTGAGTGGACTGGTTATAATGGGACAGGGACTGAGTGGACTGGTTATAGTGGGACAGAAAGACTGAGTGGACTGGTTATAGTGTGACAGAGACTGAGTGGACTGGTTATAGTGGGACAGAGAGACTTAGTGGACTGGTTATAGTGGGACGGAGACTGATTGGACTGGTTATAGTGGGACAGAGAGACTGAGTGGACTGGTTATAGTGGGACAGAGAGACTGAGTGGACTGGTTATAGTGGGACAGAGAGACTGAGTGGACTGGTTATAGTGGGACAGAGACTGAGTGGACTGGTTATACTGGGACAGAGAGACTTAGTGGACTGGTTATAGTGGGACAGAGACTGAGTGGACTGGTTATAATGGGACAGAGAGACTGAGTGGACTGGTTATAGTGGGACAGAGAGACTGAGTGGACTGGTTATAGTGGGACAGAGATACTTAGTGGACTGGTTATACTGGGACGGAGACTGATTGGACTGGTTATAGTGGGACAGAGAGACTGAGTGGACTGGTTATAATGGGACAGGGAGACTTAGTGGACTGGTTATAGTGGGACAGAGAGACTGAGTGGACTGGTTATAGTGGGACAGAGAGACTTAGTGGACTAGTCATAGTGGGACAGAGGGACTGAGTGGACTGGTTATAGTGGGACAGAGAGACTGAGTGGACTGGTTATAGTGGGACAGAGAGACTTAGTGGACTGGTTATAGTGGGATGGGGACTGATTGGACTGGTTATAGTGGGACAGAGACTGAGTGGACTGGTTATAGTGGGACAGAGAGACTTAGTGGACTAGTCATAGTGGGACAGAGGGACTGAGTGGACTGGTTATAGTGGGACAGAGAGACTGAGTGGACTGGTTATAGTGGGACAGAGAGACTTAGTGGACTGGTTATAGTGGGACAGGGACTGAGTGGACTGAACATAATGGAAGAGACTTAGTGGACTAGTTACTAATTAGGACAGGGACTGAGTGGACTGGTTTGACACACTTGATGCCCTTGAAGTCATTGGAATAAATGTGTTTGGGATAGCTGTGGTCGGGTGAGACGGAGAGAAAGTGTGTGTGTATGTTTGGGTAGCATGCATGCGTGCGTGTGTGTGTGTGTGAAAGAGAGAGAGAAAGCGAGAGAGCTAGTTCAAAATGAGCGATGGCGACTTGGGACTGCAGCTGAAATCTGATCAGATCAGTTCAACAGACAAACTACTGTTTGTAGCCCTTAAACACACAGTTTGCTGGTGGCACACACACACACACACACACACGGCAATACAATATAAATATTCAACATGCCGACATACATGCACACACACACACACACACACACACACACACACACACACACACACACACGCACACAGCTCACACAAATAGGTGACATGCAGACACAGAAACCCATAATCACAGAAACTAGTACACAAAATAAATACATGCAAGGAACACATAAACATTTGCACATACAGGCTGTGCCCAGTCTGGCATACACATGCTTTTTTCTCTTTCTCACCTCTCTCGCTCACACACACACACACACACACACAAACACCTCTCTCTCTCTCTCTCTCTCTCTCTCTCTCTCTCTCTCTCTCTCTCTTTCTCTCTCTCTGACGGTCTGTAATGCAGGAAAGGACTGTTAAGCTTTCCCAAGGGAAACCCAGCCATTCAATGGACATTGTTATTAGGCTGTTTTTCTTTAAGCGATCCTGCCAACCATTCCTTTCTCTCTTCTCTCTCTCTCTCTCTCTCACGCTGGCTGTCCCGCCCCTCAGCTGATAGCTCCTGCAGGTGATTAATGCAGCCGTTAGCCCTTTGCTAATCAGCCCAAAAGCACTTTGCTTAAGTGAGGAAAGTCATCCAAATGGTGTCAGGGTGTAAAAAGCCCTGTGTTACTGTATGAGGTCAGGGACTTTGCGTCAGCTGGTTGCCATTGTCCTGTAGACGTGGCCCTTCATCAGTTTGTCCTGCATCAGTTCATTCTGGGGGGTAGTTTGGGTGAGAGGAGCCTCAAAGTATCCAAGCAGAGGTATGCATCCATTAGATGTATACAGTTTGTATATATGAGCTTACATATCTGCATGCATAAACCTGTATTGTCAATAGGCTATATTCATTGAGATACTTGTAACATTTTTAGTATTTAAAAAAACCTGGCCGAGCGTCAGGGAGTGAGGGGTGCGGTTATATCTAGCCGGGCCGTTTGGCAACAGTAGCCTATAAAAAGGCACAATACAATAAAATTGTCATACATGGAGTATAGAGGTACAGTGTGGTATGCATCCACAGAGAGACAGAGAGCCTGAGTGGACTGGTTATAATGGGACAGAGAGACTTAGTGGAATGGTTATAGTGGGACAGGGACTGAGTGGACTGGTTATAGTGGGACAGAGAGACTGAGTGGACTAGTCATAGTGGGACAGAGAGACTGAGTGGACTGGTTATAGTGGGACAGCGACTGAGTGGACTGGTCATAGTGGGACAGAGAGACTTAGTGGACTAGTCATAGTGGGACAGAGAGACTGAGTGGACTGGTTATAGTGAGACAGAGAGACTGATTGGACTGGTTATAGTGGGACAGAGATACTTAGTGGACTGGTTATAGTGGGACAGGGACTGAGTGGACTGGTTATAGTGGGACAGAGAGACTTAGTGGACTGGTTATAGTGGGACAGAGAGACTGAGTGGACTGGTTATAGTGGGACAGGGACTGAGTGGACTGGTTATAGTGGGACAGAGAGACTGAGTGGACTGGTTATAGTGTGACAGAGACTGAGTGGACTGGTTATAGTGGGACAGAGAGACTTAGTGGACTGGTTATAGTGGGACAGGGAGACTGATTGGACTGGTTATAGTGGGACAGAGAGACTGAGTGGACTGGTTATAGTGGGACAGAGAGACTGAGTGGACTGGTTATAGTGGGACAGAGAGACTGAGTGGACTGGTTATAGTGGGACAGAGACTGAGTGGACTGGTTATAGTGGGACAGAGAGACTTAGTGGACTGGTTATAGTGGGACAGGGACTGAGTGGACTGGTTATAGTGGGACAGAGAGACTGAGTGGACTGGTTATAGTGGGACAGAGAGACTGAGTGGACTGGTTATAGTGGGACAGAGATACTTAGTGGACTGGTTATAGTGGGACAGGGAGACTGAGTGGACTGGTTATAGTGGGACAGAGAGACTGAGTGGACTGGTTATAATGGGACAGGGAGACTTAGTGGACTGGTTATAGTGGGACAGAGAGACTGAGTGGACTGGTTATAGTGGGACAGAGAGACTTAGTGGACTAGTCATAGTGGGACAGAGGGACTGAGTGGACTGGTTATAGTGGGACAGAGAGACTGAGTGGACTGGTTATAGTGGGACAGAGAGACTTAGTGGACTGGTTATAGTGGGACGAGAGACTGAGTGGACTGGTTATAGTGGGACAGAGACTGAGTGGACTGGTTATAGTGGGACAGAGAGACTTAGTGGACTAGTCATAGTGGGACAGAGGGACTGAGTGGACTGGTTATAGTGGGACAGAGAGACTGAGTGGACTGGTTATAGTGGGACAGAGAGACTTAGTGGACTGGTTATAGTGGGACAGGGACTGAGTGGACTGGTTATAGTGGGAAAGAGAGACTTAGTGGACTGGTTATAGTGGGACAGGGACTGAGTGGACTGGTTATAGTGGGACAGAGAGACTGAGTGGACTGGTTATAGTGGGACAGAGAGACTGAGTGGACTGGTTATAGTGGGACAGAGAGACTTAGTGGACTAGTCATAGTGGGACAGAGAGACTGAGTGGACTGGTTATAGTGGGACAGAGAGACTGAGTGGGCTGGTTATAGTGGGACGGGGACTGATTGGACTGGTTATAGTGGGACAGAGAGACTGAGTGGACTGGTTATAGTGGGACAGAGAGACTTAGTGGACTGGTTATAGTGGGACAGGGACTGAGTGGACTGGTTATAGTGGGACAGAGAGACTTAGTGGACTGGTTATAGTGGGACAGGGACTGAGTGGACTGGTTATAGTGGGACAGAGAGACTTAGTGGACTGGTTATAGTGGGACAGGGACTGAGTGGACTGGTTATAGTGGGACAGAGAGACTTAGTGGACTGGTTATAGTGGGACGGGGACTGATTGGACTGGTTATAGTGGGACAGAGAGACTTAGTGGACTGGTTATAGTGGGACAGGGACTGAGTGGACTGGTTATAGTGGGACAGAGAGACTTAGTGGACTGGTTATAGTGGGACGGGGACTGATTGGACTGGTTATAGTGGGACAGAGAGACTTAGTGGACTGGTTATAGTGGGACAGGGACTGAGTGGACTGGTTATAGTGGGACAGAGAGACTTAGTGGACTGGTTATAGTGGGACGGAGACTGATTGGACTGGTTATAGTGGGACAGAGAGACTGAGTGGACTGGTTATAGTGGGACAGAGAGACCGAGTGGACTGGTTATATTGGGACAGAGAGACTGAGTGGACTGGTTATAGTGGGACAGAGATACTTAGTGGACTGGTTATACTGGGACGGAGACTGATTGGACTGGTTATAGTGGGACAGAGAGACTGAGTGGACTGGTTATAGTGGGACAGGGAGACTTAGTGGACTAGTCATAGTGGGACAGAGAGACTGAGTGGACTGGTTATAGTGGGACAGACAGACTTAGTGGACTAGTCATAGTGGGACAGAGAGACTGAGTGGACTGGTTATAGTGGGACAGAGAGACTTAGTGGACTAGTCATAGTGGGACAGAGAGACTGAGTGGACTGGTTATAGTGGGACAGAGAGACTTAGTGGACTAGTCATAGTGGGACAGAGAGACTGAGTGGGCTGGTTATAGTGGGACGGGGACTGATTGGACTGGTTATAGTGGGACAGGGACTGAGTGGACTGGTTATAGTGGGACAGAGAGACTTAGTGGACTGGTTATAGTGGGACAGGGACTGAGTGGACTGGTTATACTGGGAAAGAGAGACTTAGTGGACTGGTTATAGTGGGACAGGGACTGAGTGGAATGGTTATAGTGGGACAGAGAGACTTAGTGGACTGGTTATAGTGGGACAGGGACTGAGTGGACTGGTTATAGTGGGACAGAGAGACTTAGTGGACTGGTTATAGTGGGACAGGGACTGATTGGACTGGTTATAGTGGGACAGAGAGACTTAGTGGACTGGTTATAGTGGGACAGGGACTGAGTGGACTGGTTATAGTGGGACAGAGAGACTTAGTGGACTGGTTATAGTGGGACGGTGACTGATTGGACTGGTTATAGTGGGACAGAGAGACTTAGTGGACTGGTTATAGTGGGACAGGGACTGAGTGGACTGGTTATAGTGGGACAGAGAGACTTAGTGGACTGGTTATAGTGGGACGGAGACTGATTGGACTGGTTATAGTGGGACAGAGAGACTGAGTGGACTGGTTATAGTGGGACAGAGAGACTGAGTGGACTGGTTATAGTGGGACAGAGAGACTGAGTGGACTGGTTATAGTGGGACAGAGACTGAGTGGACTGGTTATAATGGGACAGAGAGACTTAGTGGACTGGTTATAGTGGGACAGAGAGACTGAGTGGACTGGTTATAGTGGGACAGAGATACTTAGTGGACTGGTTTTTACTGGGACGGAGACTGATTGGACTGGTTATAGTGGGACAGAGAGACTGAGTGGACTGGTTATAGTGGGACAGGGAGACTTAGTGGACTAGTCATAGTGGGACAGAGAGACTGAGTGGACTGGTTATAGTGGGACAAAGAGACTTAGTGGACTAGTCATAGTGGGACAGAGAGACTGAGTGGACTGGTTATAGTGGGACAGAGAGACTTAGTGGACTAGTCATAGTGGGACAGAGAGACTGAGTGGACTGGTTATAGTGGGACAGAGAGACTGAGTGGACTGGTTATAGTGGGACAGAGAGACTTAGTGGACTGGTTATAGTGGGACGAGAGACTTAGTGGACTGGTTATAGTGGGACAGGGACTGAGTGGACTGGTTATAGTGGGAAAGAGAGACTTAGTGGACTGGTTATAGTGGGACAGGGACTGAGTGGACTGGTTATAGTGGGAAAGAGAGACTTAGTGGACTGGTTATAGTGGGACAGGGACTGAGTGGACTGGTTATAGTGGGACAGAGAGACTTAGTGGACTGGTTATAGTGGGACAGGGACTGAGTGGACTGGTTATAGTGGGACAGAGAGACTTAGTGGACCGGATATAGTGGGACAGAGAGACTTAGTGGACCGGATATAGTGGGACAGAGAGACTTAGTGGACTGGTTATACTGGGACGGAGACTGATTGGACTGGTTATAGTGGGACAGAGAGACTGAGTGGACTGGTTATAGTGGGACAGAGAGACTTAGTGGACTAGTCATAGTGGGACAGAGAGACTGAGTGGACTGGTTATAATGGGACAGAGAGACTTAGTGGATTAGTCATAGTGGGACAGAGAGACTGAGTGGACTGGTTATAGTGGGACAGAGAGACTGAGTGGACTGGTTATAGTGGGACAGAGAGACTTAGTGGACTGGTTATAGTGGGACAGGGACTGAGTGGACTGGTTATAGTGGGACAGAAAGAGACTTAGTGGACTGGTTATAGTGGGACAGGGACTGAGTGGACTGGTTATAGTGTCACAGAGAGACTTAGTGGACCGGATATAGTGGGACAGAGAGACTGAGTGGACTGGTTATAGTGGGACAGAGATACTTAGTGGACTGGTTATAGTGGGACGGAGACTGATTGGACTGGTTATAGTGGGACAGGGACTGAGTGGACTGGTTATAGTGGGACAGAGAGACTTAGTGGACTGGTTATAGTGGGACAGGGACTGAGTGGACTGGTTATAGTGGGACAGAGAGACTTAGTGGACTGGTTATAGTGGGACAGGGACTGAGTGGACTGGTTATAGTGGGACAGAGAGACTTAGTGGACTGGTTGTAGTGGGACAGGGACTGAGTGGACTGGTTATAGTGGGACAGAGAGACTTAGTGGACCGGATATAGTGGGACAGAGAGACTGAGTGGACTGGTTATAGTGGGACAGAGATACTTAGTGGACTGGTTATAGTGGGACGGAGACTGATTGGACTGGTTATAGTGGGACAGAGAGACTGAGTGGACTGGTTATAGTGGGACAGAGAGACTGAGTGGACTGGTTATAGTGGGACAGAGAGACTGAGTGGACTGGTTATAGTGGGACAGAGACTGAGTGGACTGGTTATAATGGGACAGAGAGACTTAGTGGACTGGTTATAGTGGGACAGAGAGACTGAGTGGACTGGTTATAGTGGGACAGAGATACTTAGTGGACTGGTTTTTACTGGGACGGAGACTGATTGGACTGGTTATAGTGGGACAGAGAGACTGAGTGGACTGGTTATAGTGGGACAGGGAGACTTAGTGGACTAGTCATAGTGGGACAGAGAGACTGAGTGGACTGGTTATAGTGGGACAAAGAGACTTAGTGGACTAGTCATAGTGGGACAGAGAGACTGAGTGGACTGGTTATAGTGGGACAGAGAGACTTAGTGGACTAGTCATAGTGGGACAGAGAGACTGAGTGGACTGGTTATAGTGGGACAGAGAGACTGAGTGGACTGGTTATAGTGGGACAGAGAGACTTAGTGGACTGGTTATAGTGGGACGGGGACTGATTGGACTGGTTATAGTGGGACAGGGACTGAGTGGACTGGTTATAGTGGGAAAGAGAGACTTAGTGGACTGGTTATAGTGGGACAGGGACTGAGTGGACTGGTTATAGTGGGAAAGAGAGACTTAGTGGACTGGTTATAGTGGGACAGGGACTGAGTGGACTGGTTATAGTGGGACAGAGAGACTTAGTGGACTGGTTATAGTGGGACAGGGACTGAGTGGACTGGTTATAGTGGGACAGAGAGACTTAGTGGACCGGATATAGTGGGACAGAGAGACTTAGTGGACCGGATATAGTGGGACAGAGAGACTTAGTGGACTGGTTATACTGGGACGGAGACTGATTGGACTGGTTATAGTGGGACAGAGAGACTGAGTGGACTGGTTATAGTGGGACAGAGAGACTTAGTGGACTAGTCATAGTGGGACAGAGAGACTGAGTGGACTGGTTATAATGGGACAGAGAGACTTAGTGGATTAGTCATAGTGGGACAGAGAGACTGAGTGGACTGGTTATAGTGGGACAGAGAGACTGAGTGGACTGGTTATAGTGGGACAGAGAGACTTAGTGGACTGGTTATAGTGGGACAGGGACTGAGTGGACTGGTTATAGTGGGACAGAGAGACTTAGTGGACTGGTTATAGTGGGACAGGGACTGAGTGGACTGGTTATAGTGGGACAGAGAGACTTAGTGGACTGGTTGTAGTGGGACAGGGACTGAGTGGACTGGTTATAGTGGGACAGAGAGACTTAGTGGACCGGATATAGTGGGACAGAGAGACTGAGTGGACTGGTTATAGTGGGACAGAGATACTTAGTGGACTGGTTATAGTGGGACGGAGACTGATTGGACTGGTTATAGTGGGACAGAGAGACTGAGTGGACTAGTCATAGTGGGACAGAGAGACTGAGAGGACTGGTTATAGTGGGAAAGAGAGTTAGTGGACTGGTTATAGTGGGACAGGGACTGAGTGGACTGGTTATAGTGGGACAGAGAGACTTAGTGGACTGGTTATAGTGGGACAGGGAGTGAGTAGACTGGTTATAGTGGGACAGAGAGACTTAGTGGACTAGTCATAGTGGGACAGAGAGACTGAGTGGACTGGTTATAGTGGGACGGGGACTGATTGGGCTGGTTATAGTGGGACAGGGACTGAGTGGACTGGTTATAGTGGGACAGAGAGACTTAGTGGACTGGTTATAGTGGGACGGAGACAGATTGGACTGGTTATAGTGGGACAGAGAGACATAGTGGACTGGTTATAGTGGGACAGGGACTGAGTGGACTGGTTATAGTGGGACAGAGAGACTTAGTGGACTGGTTATAGTGGGACGGAGACTGATTGGACTGGTTATAGTGGGAAAGAGAGACTTAGTGGACTGGTTATAGTGGGACAGGGACTGAGTGGACTGGTTATAGTGGGACAGAGAGACTTAGTGGACTGGTTATAGTGGGACAGGGACTGAGTGGACTGGTTATAGTGGGAAAGAGAGACTTAGTGGACTGGTTATAGTGGGACAGGGACTGAGTGGACTGGTTATAGTGGGACAGAGAGACTTAGTGGACTGGTTATAGTGGGACAGGGACTGAGTGGACTGGTTATAGTGGGACAGAGAGACTTAGTGGACCGGATATAGTGGGACAGAGAGACTGAGTGGACTGGTTATAGTGGGACAGAGATACTTAGTGGACTGGTTATAGTGGGACGGAGACTGATTGGACTGGTTATAGTGGGACAGAGAGACTGAGTGGACTAGTCATAGTGGGACAGAGAGACTGAGTGGACTGGTTATAGTGGGACAGAGAGACTTAGTGGACTAGTCATAGTGGGACAGAGAGACTGAGTGGACTGGTTATAGTGGGACAGAGAGACTTAGTGGACTAGTCATAGTGGGACAGAGAGACTGAGTGGACTGGTTATAGTGGGACAGAGAGACTTAGTGGACTATTCATAATGGGACAGAGAGACTGAGTGGACTGGTTATAGTGGGACGGGGACTGATTGGACTGGTTATAGTGGGACAGGGACTGAGTGGACTGGTTATAGTGGGACAGAGAGACTTAGTGGACTGGTTATAGTGGGACAGGGACTGAGTGGACTGGTTATAGTGGGACAGAGAGACTTAGTGGACTGGTTATAGTGGGACAGGGAACTGAGTGGACTGGTTATAGTGGGACAGAGAGACTTAGTGGACTGGTTATAGTGGGACAGGGACTGAGTGGACTTGTTATAGTGGGAAAGAGAGACTTAGTGGACTGGTTATAGTGGGACGGAGACCGATTGGACTGGTTATAGTGGGACAGATAGACTTAGTGGACTGGTTATAGAGGGACAGGGACTGAGTGGACTGGTTATAGTGGGACAGAGAGACTTAGTGGACTGGTTATAGTGGGACGGAGACTGATTGGACTGGTTATAGTGGGACAGAAAGACTTAGTGGACCGGTTATAGTGGGACAGGGACTGAGTGGACTGGTTATAGTGGGACAGAAAGACTTAGTGGACTGGTTATAGTGGGACGGAGACTGATTGGACTGGTTATAGTGGGACAGAGAGACTTAGTGGACTGGTTATAGTGGGACAGGGACTGAGTGGACTGGTTATAGTGGGACAGGGACTGACTGGACTGGTTATAGTGGGACAGAGAGACTGAGTGGACTAGTCATAGTGGGACAGAGAGACTGATTGGACTGGTTATAGTGGGAAAGAGAGACTTAGTGGACTGGTTATAGTGGGACTGAGACTGATTGGACTGGTTATAGTGGGACAGAGAGACTTAGTGGACTGGTTATAGTGGGACAGGGACGGAGTGGACTGGTTATAGTGGGACAGAGAGACTTAGTGGACTGGTTATAGTGGGACGGAGACTGATTGGACTGGTTATAGTGGGACAGAGGGACTTAGTGGACCGGATATAGTGGGACAGAGAGACTTAGTGGACTAGTCATAGTGGGACAGAGAGACTGAGTGGACTGTTTATAGTGGGACAGAGAGACTTAGTGCACTAGTCATAGTGGGACAGAGAGACTGAGTGGACTGGTTATAGTGGGACAGAGAGACTGAGTGGACTGGTTATAGTGGGACAGAGAGACTTAGTGGACTGGTTATAGTGGGACGGGGACTGATTGGACTGGTTATAGTGGGACAGGGACTGAGTGGACTGGTTATAGTGGGACAGAGAGACTTAGTGGACTGGTTATAGTGGGACAGGGACTGAGTGGACTGGTTATAGTGGGACAGAGAGACTTAGTGGACCGGATATAGTGGGACAGAGAGACTGAGTGGACTGGTTATAGTGGGATAGAGATACTTAGTGGACTGGTTATAGTGGGACGGAGACTGATTGGACTGGTTATAGTGGGACAGAGAGACTGAGTGGACTAGTCATAGTGGGACAGAGAGACTGAGTGGACTGGTTATAGTGGGACAGAGAGACTGAGTGGACTAGTCATAGTGGGACAGAGAGACTGAGTGGACTGGTTATAGTGGGACAGAGAGACTTAGTGGACTAGTCATAGTGGGACAGAGAGACTGAGTGGACTGGTTATAGTGGGACAGAGAGACTTAGTGAAGTAGTCATAGTGGGACAGAGAGACTGAGTGGACTGGTTATAGTGGGACGGGGACTGATTGGACTGGTTATAGTGGGACAGGGACTGAGTGGACTGGTTATAGTGGGACAGAGAGACTTAGTGGACTGGTTATAGTGGGACAGGGACTGAGTGGACTGGTTATAGTGGGAAAGAGCGACTTAGTGGACTGGTTATAGTGGGACAGGGACTGAGTGGACTGTTATAGTGGGACAGAGAGACTTATTGGACTGGTTATAGTGGGACAGGACTGAGTGGACTGGTTATAGTGGGAAAGAGAGACTTAGTGGACTGGTTATAGTGGGACGGAGACTGATTGGACTGGTTATAGTGGGACAGAGAGACTTAGTGGACTGGTTATAGTGGGACAGGGACTGAGTGGACTGGTTATAGTGGGACAGAGAGACTTAGTGGACTGGTTATAGTGGGACGGAGACTGATTGGACTGGTTATAGTGGGACAGAGAGACTTAGTGGACTGGTTATAGTGGGACAGGGACTGAGTGGACTGGTTATAGTGGGACAGAGAGACTTAGTGGACTGGTTATAGTGGGACCGAGACTGATTGGACTGGTTATAGTGGGACAGAGAGACTTAGTGGACTGGTTATAGTGGGACAGGGACTGAGTGGACTGATTATAGTGGGACAGAGACTGAGTGGACTGGTTATAGTGGGACAGAGAGACTTAGTGGACTGGTTATAGTGGGACAGGGACTGAGTGGACTGATTATAGTGGGACAGAGACTGAGTGGACTGGTTATATTATGCTTTGAGATTGACCGAGCAAAGCTATTGAACCTAGAGCAGTGTGTGTGTGTGTGTGTGTGTGTGTGTGTGTGTGTGTGTGTGTGTGTGTGTGTGTGTGTGTGTGTGTGTGTGTGTGTGTGTATGTGTATGTGTGTGTGTGTGTGTGTATGTGTGTGTGTGTGTGTGTGTGTGTGTGTGTGTGTGTGTGTGTGTGTGTGTGTGTGTGTGTGTGTGTGTATGTGTGTGTGTGTGTGTGTGTGTGTGTGTGTGTGTGTATGTGTGTGTGTGTGTGTGTGTGTGTGTGTGTGTGTGTGTGTATGTGTGTGTGTGTGTGTGTGTGTGTGTGTGTGTGAGGGCTACAGTTGCTGGAGTTTATATATAGTTTATATAGTTTCTACAGCTCTGTGTGGTCTTCCTTGGTGAGGTTTGACTCTGCTGTTAGTTCCATAAGTAGAGTCAGGAGATTTGATTTATGTAGCTTAATATTGCTTGTTCTACCCGTCATAATGTCCAACCATTTTTTTTATTGTCAGCTATTTTTGTTTAATTGTCTGAGTTTTGGCTTCTTTTCTGGTTATATCTAATAAGGCTATACTGAGGAAGGCAATTGTTATTTCTAAATGACAACCAGTCGTATGCACAGACTGCAAATGTCCACCTATAGGAAGGAATATATTGTTGTTGGACAGCCTATATGTGTTCTTTATTTAATGTAACGGTGTATGTATATATAAGTATGTTTTTACTCAAGTACGTTTATTATATATTTTCTATATGTTAGAAGATTAGGATTAGCTAATGGTTATGGTTAGGGTTAAGGTTAGGGTTAGGTGCCTGGAACACAACGTTTGAGTGCCTTCTGCAGACCCCTGCAGATAAAGTGTAACTAGTACAAACTGTAATTTGTAATTCAAAAGTATTCAGTAAAAAGCGCCACTAAATCGATGTAAATAATGAGCAGAAATGACACTGAGTTTGAGGCCTTTGTTCAGTTTGTGCACAACATCTGAAATTGAATCTCTCTCTCACTCACTCTCTCTACACACACACACACACACACACACACACACACACACACACACACACACACACACACACAGGGGCTAATGAGAGTGTTTCTCAGCCAGTTTGGTGGATTAGCGCTCAGAGCAGCAGAATGGATCTGATTGAGGGAGGAAACCAGCAGAGGGGTGAAAAAAGGGAGCGAACAGAGTGAAGAGATAGAGTAAATAGCAGTGACCCATGGGGGGTCGGCCCCGTTTCACCAGCGCTCTCCCTGGGAATCCACTCTCACTCATTCAGGCTGTCTCTTCACCTCAACGCACCACTATCTCCCGGACCCTTTTGGGATTCAAATGAATGATCTAATTAGCTCTTATTGGATTGCAACTTTCATGGGATGCATAGTGTTTCACTTTTTCTCTTTTACCGATCGATAGAAAGGACACTGGAGTCTGAAATAAAGGGCTCCGTGTTGTTTTCCTCCCTTCATCGACCGGCTCGCCTAATTTCCGCTTCTCCTCTTTCCCTCATTTATTCATTCTTCCTCCCTCCATCTTTCCCTCTCCTCCTCTTTCTGTCAATTCAACATGTTGTATCTGTCTAACTATTTCCAGCTCGTTTCAATGCAGCCGTGATTCACCCTGCATTCTCATCCTCTTCTGCGCCTCCTCTGTCGTCCTCTCTGGCCTCTCTATCCACAGGGTGTCTTTGTCTGTTTCTAATGTACCATTAACTCCCAGTGCTTGTCAATGGCCCTCAGCCCCAGAGGCCACAGAATTAACAGAGAGAGAGAGAGAGAGAGAGAGAGAGAGAGAGAGAGGATACTTTGAGCCAACAGATACTCATTCAGGGGTTAACAGGAGACAAACAGGACAGAACACATCTTAGTTGTGGCCCATAGAAGCAGAATTCCACTCAGCTCATATTTTTCAACATTGGTTGGAATATGAATATGCAGGCAGACTGAAAACAGACCAGACGTAGAACAGCAGCCGGTGTAAAACTGTTGTTGAAATGGCCACCATGCATGTACATAATGCAATCTGGGACTTGGGGTCACAAGTAGACAAAGCTTCACTTTAAGGGGGTCGACAAGCCAAAAATGGCACCTAGCATAAACCCAACTTTTGGCTGTATATATTAAATGTCCCCTCTAAAAAGTATGGTTGATGTCACAGTATGTCCATGTAGTCTGTGGAAGGACGACATGGCAGCTTTACTTTTTAGCTATAAGTGCATACCCCAGATGCTAAATGTTTCTCAGTGGCTTCCCAGTAACCCCACAGTTGAGAAAGCTGTGGTTTCTGAGGTATGTGTGTGTGTGTGTGTGTGTGTGTGTGTGTGTGTGTGTGTGTGTGTGTGTGTGTGTGTGTGTGTGTGTGTGTGTGTGTACGTGTTTCACAGTGTGTGAGTGTGGGAGGGTCTTTGTCCATGGGAGAATGAATTTAGATGGAAACAAACTTCAGAAAGGGTTTCAATAAAATGTTAATGGCATCAGCTCAGGGTTTGGCTATTGACATTTCAAATCAGCAATCACAGAGAGAAGTTCTTCTCAACTTTGCCAGACCTGTGTCCACAGCACCGTGGAGCAAGGTCTGGCTACACCACAGATGCATTCTGGGATAGGAGAAAACAATGCTCTGGGTTGTTTGCATTTCTTTAAAGCAATCACAGTCGTCACAAGACAATGGCTCTGCAAAATTAGTTTTGGTGGAAACATTTGCACCCCGCAAAAGAAAACGGGGAATACGGGAATATCAAGGGAACATTCATTCATATTCATCATTAGCCATATAAACAGCTTAGTCAGAATCCTTGTATGTTTCTGAATGAGGGCAAAACACTAATATGTGCATGTAAGTGTGGTGACTGAATGATCCCTGAATCACCCACTTACAACTTGTTTGCATTGCAACCACC
>CM046797.1:2375575-2488237 GCA_025617405.1 Perca schrenkii
ATGCTTTACATAATTCATTCAGACTGAGGAGAAAAGTGAAGAAGCTTGCCTGTCTTCATCCTCTTTCTCCCGTTGTTCTCATTATTGTACTCTCACTTTGTCTCACCCATTGTCTCTTTCCTGTGTCCTTTCTTCTTCTCTACCAGGGGGGTCTGCAGGCTTTAACAGTCAGTTTAACCCATTATTCCTATTTGTTTCCTCTCTATGACTGATCCCTCTTTCTCCTCGTTTGTATTTTATCCTCAAATAGTAAGAACATGGGATAATCAAGGATCAGCACAACACAGGGCTCTATCCTCTCTTCTTTTTTTTGTTTTACTAAGGAGAGCTGCACACTAGAATAGGTGCGGCTTATTTCTTTCAGTCGTTGACCTCCGGGTATACGTACAGGGCAAACAGAAAGAAAGGAAACTCAGGTTTATGTGTAGACTTTCCAGTAGTTAGCCCCAATTCACAGCACCTGTGTCTTCCACACACAAGACCTGGGAAACTGTAGTCCAATACAGTCAGATGTATGGTCTGCAAATACAGAAGCTAAGGGTTAGGCAACAATGTATGAGACCAATTGCAATGCACAATACAACTCAACAGTTGAAGTTTAAAAAGTTTAAAATTTCCACGTGATTCCAACTGACAGCAAGAACAGGTATAAAAAATTCATAGAAATGGAATCCATACACAGAAACCTGTTGAAACAACTGCTGCAGCAAAATGCACTTCTGCCCCGTCCATGTGAATTACGCCAAACACTCCATTATGGACAAAAACACCACTTCCATTTCACTCAAGTGTGCGTTTGATACAATTCTGCTAATATGATGGCTGTTATTAATATTGGCAGTGTGGAATTTATCGACCGTGTTTACAAGACCTAACCCAACATTATTGTCAACAATATGGGCATACCGGTCACATATGCTGCATGAAATCATGTATAACCCTCATACCCAATTGATGCGGTCTGAATAAGACATTTGACATAACATTTCTCCATTAAAGATTTGGGCCCTATTTTAACGATCTAAGCGCACGGTGTGAAACGCATGCCGCAGGTGTGTTTAAGTCCAAATCCACTTTTGCTAGTTTGACGGCGGAAAAAAGGGTCTTTCTTCTGTCTAACTACTATCTCCATATCAGCGACTGTTATCTCCACCTCTGATCTCCCTCTCCCTCCTCTGGTTCCCTCCGTTAGCCTCGCTGCTGTGCGTCCCACATGAGTGCTTTAGGCCTCGGGTGGGGGGAGAAAGAGATGCAGGGGGCGAGGTGAAGGTAAGAGGAGAGGTCTGCGACCCCTCGGCATGCACAATCCTACTCCCCCCCCCTCCACGTCAGCTTTTCAGCCTTTTCTCTTGGTTGTATGGCTGGGAGCGCAAGGGGAGGCCGGGGGGACAGATTCAGCAACTGCATGGCCTATTTCTCGCTTAAAATGTTTTCAGAAACACGTTTCGGTGAACTATTTTAGTACAATATGAGATCGTATTCTGAACGAGCCGCCGTGACAGTCTCTTTTGAAATTAGGGACCAGCCAGACCCATGTGACGCAATCGTCCAATCAGCTGCCATGGGTTGCGTTTGTCACGCCCATCCCGCTCGTCATTTCCAGTAAGTGTTTTAACATAGGTGTCGAAAGTGGCCACTACGGCAGTAAGAGGTTAGTGCACATTAACAGTGTACTGACGAACCGTGCGGTACACACACGCTCCGAACCGAGACTAGCGAACCGAGCGGTTCGGGGTGTTTTTCATGAACCGTACCACCCCTAATATATATATATATATATATATATATATATATATATATATATATATTATATTATATTTCAATTCCCTTTACTGAGATAATAAAGTCCATGTTATTGTTTTACCAGAATCAAATTGAAATCCAAATTAATCATATACATAATACATAATACATTTATATCAGCATTTATGTCAAAACCTAGAGACTTCCAAACATCAAAAGTCATTTATTAATATGTATTTGTGTCAAAATGACACATAAACATGTTTTTCTATTCTATTTTGTGTGGAAACGCTTCCAACACGCTTGCGTGTCGCGTGAAAAATAGTCGGTTCTATTTCTAGCATGCGCGCGTTTTTGGCGCGGCTCGAGTCGTGCCTGAGACGTGCGTGTCATGCAGGCAGTGTGTAAGCTCTAACCTGTTACCATGGGAGCCAAAATAAAAACGGACACGCCACACGCCACGCAGCCAGCGTGCAGGAGGCCTTACGTGTGCGGTGTGTTCCAGCTGTTCCCGGAGTGAGGACGATAATAGCAGTAAAAAAAAGCAGTTGAAAAAAAATTCAAAACAGAATTGTGACAGGGAATGCCACAGGCTGTTTGGGTGACTGCACCACAGGTTTAATTAATAGGTAGAGTTTTTGTTTCAGTTGCCTGAGAAAGAAAATGCCACTTTCGGTGCCAGCTCGACAGTTATTTTAATTTCCAAACATGGCAGAGTGAAAAGGTCCTTTTCCCCAGTGGCACTGTGCCTCTAATTGTGATGCGCGTTTGTGTTTGTTGATAAGGTCACGAAAGAAGTTGACATTGTGCCTGGTTCTGCGGGCAAACGTAAACTTTTTTGGGGAATGGAACAATCGTCAGTTGACAGAGTGCTGGCGTGGCACAGCCGCAGAGATAAGATGCAAATTGAATGAGGGAAAAACACACGACAAAGGCAGAAAGTTCATGTTTATAATTAAATTGTTCAGTAATAAACATAAAAGGACACAGATGAGTTGGCACGCATGTTGACAACACTGTGGGGAAAGGAACTGACTTCAGTTCCCAAAATGGATAATAAAAGTCTTTACAGCTGCTGTTTATTCAGCTGTCTGAGTAATTTGGATGTAATATTGGGGTACTTGAGGGAGGAAATGTGTCTCCATTTTTGCTATCTATTCAAATGATGCATTATCGCAAATAAGGTTTGAAACAGATTAAGATTGTGCTGCTTTATCAGCATTATTGTAATGTTGGAGACACCAGAAGAATTACAATCAGCATACATTTATTGTAAAACATGGTACTTAACTGTTAATACTAGGCAACACATTATTCTTGGGAAAAAGCTTGCATAATTTAATTTTGGTTTAAAGGTCCCATGACATGCTGCTTTGTGGATGCTTTTATATAGACCTTAGTGGTCCCCTAATACTGTATCTGAAGTCTCTTTTATATAGACCTTAGTGGTCCCCTAATACTGTATCTGAAGTCTCTTTTATATAGACCTTAGTGGTCCCCCTAATACTGTATCTGAAGTCTCTTTTATATAGACCTTAGTGGTCCCCTAATACTGTATCTGAAGTCTCTTTTATATAGACCTTAGTGGTCCCCTAATACTGTATCTGAAGTCTCTTTTATATAGACCTTAGGGGTCCCCTAATACTGTATCTGAAGTCTCTTTTATATAGACCTTAGTGGTCCCCTAATACTGTATCTGAAGTCTCTTTTATATAGGCCTTAGTGGTCCCCTAATACTGTATCTGAAGTCTCTTTTATATAGACCTTAGGGGTCCCCTAATACTATATCTGAAGTCTCTTTTATATAGACCTTAGTGGTCCCCTAATACTGTATCTGAAGTCTCTTTTATATAGACCTTAGTGGTCCCCTAATACTGTATCTGAAGTCTCTTTTATATAGACCTTAGTGGTCCCCCTAATACTGTATCTGAAGTCTCTTTTATATAGGCCTTAGTGGTCCCCCTAATACTGTATCTGAAGTCTCTTTTATATAGACCTTAGTGGTCCCCTAATACTGTATCTGAAGTCTCTTTTATATAGACCTTAGTGGTCCCCTAATACTGTATATGAAGTCTCTTTTATATAGACCTTAGTGGTCCCCTAATACTGTATATGAAGTCTCTGTTATATAGGACTTAGTTGTCCCCTAATACTGTATCTGAAGTCTCTTTTATATAGACCTTAGTGGTCCCCTAATACTGTATATGAAGTCTCTGTTATATAGGACTTAGTTGTCCCCTAATACTGTATCTGAAGTCTCTTTTATATAGACCTTAGTGGTCCCCTAATACTGTATATGAAGTGTCTTTTATATAGACCTTAGTGGTCCCCTAATACTGTATCTGAAGTCTCTTTTATATAGACCTTAGTGGTCCCCTAATACTGTATATGAAGTCTCTTTTATATAGACCTTAGTGGTCCCCTAATACTGTATCTGAAGTCTCTTTTATATAGACCTTAGTGGTCCCCTAATACTGTATCTGAAGTCTCTTTTATATAGACCTTAGTGGTCCCCTAATACTGTATCTGAAGTCTCTTTTATATAGACCTTAGTGGTCCCCTAATACTGTATCTGCAGTCTCTTTTATATAGACCTTAGTGGTCCCCTAATACTGTATCTGAAGTCTCTTTTGTATAGACCTTAGTGGTCCCCTAATACTGTATCTGAAGTCTCTTTTATATAGACCTTAGTGGTCCCCTAATACTGTATCTGAAGTCTCTTTTATATAGACCTTAGTGGTCCCCTAATACTGTATCTGAAGTCTCTTTTATATAGACCTTAGTGGTCCCCTAATACTGTATCTGCAGTCTCTTTTATATAGACCTTAGTGGTCCTCTAATACTGTATCTGAAGTCTCTTTTATATAGACCTTAGTGGTCCTCTAATACTGTATCTGAAGTCTCTTTTATATAGACCTTAGTGGTCCCCTAATACTGTATCTGGCCTTGACCAACTCCCACTTTGCTCGTTTGAAAGCCATGATGTCTCTCTCTCTCTCATGGGTGGGCCAAATTCTCTGGGCGGGCAAAGCAGAGAAAGGGGAGGTAACCTTGCTCCTTATGACCTCATAAGGAGAAGATTCCTGATTGGTCCATCTGAGCTTTCATTTTCTCAAAGGCAGAGCAGGATACCCAGGGCTCGGTTTACACCTATCACCATTTCTAGCCACTGGGGGACCATAGACAGGCTGGGGGAACTCATATTAATGTTAAAAAACCTCATAAAGTGACATTTTCATGCCATGGGACCTTTAATTAAACTGAAGGTAATCTAGCTATAAGTATTTGAAGTTTCATTAAAATGTTTGAAAACATTTGTTAATCAGGTGTAAAGGTCAAATTTGATTTCAAAAAGTTTCCACATCAGAAATTTGGGTTTCTTTCAACCAAATTGTCAAAAAGAAATAACGTGGATGGTTCTATACAACGCTCTTCACAAGTAAAACAAATGATCAGTTCACTACTTTCATTGAATTTGGGTGTCTTATTAAACACATATATCTCTAATCTGTTCTCTCTTTAACCTCCTCCCCTCTGTCAGGCGCTACAGATCCCTGCGCACAAAAACAAGCAGACATAAGAACAGCTTCTTTCCCACTGCCATCACTCTCCTGAACCCTGATGGGGTCATGGGGTCATCCCCACTTCGGCCACTCACCCACTTCTCTACACATTACATACTTATCATTCTAATATGCATCTTGCACACTACTTTGCACTATTACTTTTTGCACTCTACATCCCACTCCATGTGTGCTTGTCTTGATATTATGTCTCATTTGTATATTTGTATTTTTATATATTATGTTGATATTTGCCAATATGTACATTGTTGTCTCTATTTTACAGTATGTATTGAACCAAAGTCAAATTCTTTGTGTATATAAGTATAACTGGCGATTAAAACTGATTCTGATTCTGATTCTACAACACGCTTATTTTTTAGCCAGTGGTTATGGCATTAAAGGGTCATTTCGGGTTCTTTCAACCTGCATTGAGGGTGCACAATGGCCCCATTATGTTACGTTGCAGCTTGGTTAGCGCCAGCCCGTCACTGCGATCTCGTTCAATACTGAACCAATTTCAAAGACTTTTGGTCACATCAGTCTATTAGACACAAATGCATGGGGAAATGGGATCGAGGTTGAAACAAAACGAAATGACCCATTAATGCAGCGAGGCAGAACCAAGCTGTGTGTCAGGACAGTCAGTAGTAGCATGCTGAAGGCCTCTCCTTCACTCTGCTGACTCTCTTCACAGCCATCTGAAGGCAGCAGGTGTCTCTTCCATCTGCACTCTCTTACTGAAGAGATGGTGTCACTGTCAAGACACAATTACAGGGCGCCTGGGTAGCACACCTGGTAGGGCGTGCGCCCATACATAGAGGTTTGCATCTCGACGCAGTGGTCGCGGTTTCGACTCCGACCTGCGGCCCTTTGCTGCATGTCATTCCCCCTCTCTCTCCCCTTTCTCTGTAGCCGTCCTACAAAAATAAAGTTTAAAATGCCCAAGAAATTATGTAAAAAAAAAAAGACACAATCACACACGGCAGATCAGCTGGTTCCGTTCAGTGCAGCCAGCATCAGACTGTTGTTAACAGATCAACAGGCGTGTTGGAGACACACTGAAAACCGTTCACACAGCTCCACAAACAATTGAGAAACACTTAAATGAATAAGCTCCCCTAATAACTCCCTCAGGACCGTCTCTTCCTGTCTTTCACCTGCTGTCTCCATCCTAAACACGGGGCAACGCACGGGGATCTACCATCACCAACCACAGGGCTTGGGTAGATCAGTTTATAGAATGGTGCAGGTCCAGTTGTCTTCTGCTAAACACAACGAAAACTAAAGAAATGATATTTGACTGTTGAAGTGGGGGTTCGACCCACCAGCAGATGACTATGGAGGGGCAAGGGATTGAAGTGGTAGGGGGAGTATAAATACTATCATGGAACACCAACACTGATGCCATGATCTATAAAAAGGGTCTGCAGCAACTGTATTTCATGCGGAAGCTGAGACAGTTCAGAGTAGAAAGAGACATGATGGTCCTTTTCTAGCGCTCTTTTGTTGAGAGTATTTGAACTTTCTGCTCCATTGCCTGGTATTTGTCTTTGTCAGTGACAAACAGAAATTGCTGGACATCAGTTCAATTCTCTGACCACGATCTGCGAATCCAGGGTGGTGAGGAAAGGACCAGCAATTTGCGGTGACGGGCTACATCCCCTATTCCTTATTCCAGGCATATGAGGTGCTGCCATCAGGCAGAAGATATAGGCTGCCGTTATAAATCAGGTAGACGTGTGGCTGTGATTAGCAACTTTAAGAAATGATTTCCACTCTGTAAGTAACCTCCAACTATTGACCAACGGGTAGTCCTAGTTAAAAACACCCATTAACATTCAGTCAAAAGGACAAAGGTGAAGCCTTCTGGGAAAAATTGGACACATACTGTACATTACACAAAGAGGTGATAACTTTGCTTATGATATACTGTGGCTGGGAAAAAACAATGATGATACTGTTATAGTCTCCAGTGACCTGCCCCATCCAAGTTTGCTGTTTGTTTATATATATCTATATATAGATATATATTTTTTGTATACCTGTTTTATTTTTTGTATTTCTCTCTTTTTTGGTTTGTTCCATTCTTCCTAACTTAAGTTAAAGGGCTTATATGCAATTTCACTTGCCTTTCTTCAATGTATATTTTCTATTGATGTACCTAGAAATATACCTAGCCTAGAAATATAGGAAATATTGGCTAGGTTAGAACAAAACAATGTAATTCTGCTAAATGAAAAATGACATTCAATGTTAGTTTCACTTGTTTTTATTTTAAACAAACAGTGTATCCGAATACATTACACATTTTCTATATTATACATTTTATTTTTTATTTACTACTTTTAAGTAATAAGTAGTATGTCCAATCATCACTACCATTTGTCTCTCAGCCAAGCTAAACAGTGGCTCCACTCCTCTCTTTACACACACACACACACACACACACACACACACACACACACATCCGGTTAATTTGTGCTGTTTTTGCAGCCTTATCAGGAAAAGATAGGGGCAGTAGGGCGGATTCTCTCAGGACCTCAGCTGAACCTCTCAACCTGGGGGCTGTTGTCATGACCTCTGCCCTCCTACACACGTACACACACGCACACCCACACACACTCACAGATAACTTGGTCGCACAGTCCCGCAATTCACCTTTGTTTAGTTCCTGTTCGCTCAGTCAACACTGTCACACTCTCACAGCCTCACGCATCCCAAACGCACACAGTCCCTCACCTGATAGGAGCTCCTCACACATCCGTTACTTTCCCTTTAAAGAGGCGTCAGTGTGTGTGTGTGTGTGTGTGTGTGTGTGTGTGTTATAGGTTAATCTGTCCCTGAAGGCGAGCAGTGGAGGAAAGGGAGTGGTGGTCAGATGAAAAGTGTTCTCTTTGGCCAAAGAAAACTACAAACAAACACACACACACACACACACACACACACACACACACACTCACAGATAACTTGGTTACACAGTCCCGCAGTTCACCTTTGTTTGGTTCCTTTTCGCTCAGTCAACACTGTCCCACTCTCACAGCCTCACGCATCCCAAACACACACAGTCCAGCTCGATGGTGTTTTAAGCCCCCAACGTCGACTTCAAGGCAGCGCTGTGACCGCCGACTTCAAGGCACCTAACCCTAACCTTAACCCCAAACCTAACCATTGCCTAGTGCCCAGTGTTGGGGAGTAACGGAATACATGTAACGGCGTTACGTATTTAGAATACAAATTATGAGTAACTGTATTCCGTTACAGTTACAATTTAAATAGTTGGTATTTAGAATACAGTTACATTGTTGAAATCAATGGATTACATGACGATACTTCTCTGTTTCACGAGTTTATTCACTCTGAATAAAAGGCAACTCTATTGCATTTTCCAGAAGCCCCGATATGAAATCGAAAAAATTAGCTCCGTGATCAGTCACAATGGAGTCGGAACCGGCACGACAGAGCCAGGGCAGGAATACGTTTCTATCTTGGAAATTCAAACAGCATTTCACATTAAAGAACAAACAGGGAGAATGAAATACAGCTAACTGTGCAGTGCAGCCTCTGCTTGCCAGCAACCAACCTCCTTTCAGCGTCCAAATTACTCCACCTCCAACCTGAAGAAGCATCTTAAAGTAAGTTATTTTTTAATTAGCCAAGGGTAGTCGTCTGCTGTAGTTTTACTGGTCACCTTGCTATTTTAACATTGACGTGGGACTTTACATTCTCATACGTGCTGATTTACTAGCTCCAGAGCCGTTTAAAGACTATAGCCCTGTTTCACATGCTAGCTAACGTTAGCTAAAATTAGCTCGTGGTAGCTCAGACCGCGGTTAGATTGTTATAGTATGCAGTTCGGGACTACCAATACAATAATCTATCTGCTTGTTCAGGTACACATTCAGCCAGTTGGAATAAAAAGAACACACCATTATATGCCTGTTTAGTAAGCTGGATGTTATGGTCCACTTATAAAACGCAATTCAATGTGGAAGTAATCCTGAAGTAATCCAAGTATTCAGAATACGTTACAAATTACATTTGTGGGCATGTATTCTGTATTCTGTAACGAAATACGTTTTGAAAGTATCCTTCCCAACACTGCTAGTGCCTTCCAGGCAGTACTGCCTTTGCATAAAAAAGCTAGTGCTGCCTGGAAGACGATGTTGGGGGCTTAAAACACCAAACACCCACAGTCCCTCTCCTGATAGGAGCTCCTCACACATCCGTTACTTTCCCTTTAAAGAGGCGTCTGTGTGTGTGTGTGTGTGTGTGTGTGTGTGTGTGTGTGTGTGTTATAGGTTAATCTGTCCCTGAAGGCGAGCAGTGGAGGAAAGGGAGTGGTGGTCAGATGAAAAGTGTTCTCTTTGGCCAAAGAAAACTACAAACAAACACATACACACACACACACACACACACACACATACACACATACCCATATACACAAACACGGACGCACACACACACACACATGCGCACACACACACATGCGCACACACACAAACACACAAACTTTGTCAAAAAGCAGCACAGCCTCTTAGCTTTTTTATGTAAAGTGCTCCCTGGTAGCGCCGACAGTAAAGTCATCTCTCCATACCCAGGGGAGTTTGCACCATTAGAAAGTAAAATACGGCCAAAGATGAAGCACGGATCTCTTGTAACAGAGTCCACATGTACCCCTGATCAAACCGAATGCTTGCTGTCACGTGTCTTCACATCTAACTCCCCTGACAGATCCCATTGGTTGTTAGGCCTCTAAATAAAAAAGATCCCTACATACACTCTGTCACGTCTGCCTTTGTTCCCTGGCAGCCTGCAGCCGGCAGGCTCGGGGTTGTACATGACGAGCTCCTTCTTCATCTCCGAGGCTTTCCAACGAGCGGTGAAGGCAGAGTGCCGAGGCCTCCGAAAGCGCAAGACTCCTGTTGATCCAAAACATTTCTCATCTTCATCTGGAGACAGGCGGGATATGAGAGAAAGAGTGCGAGGAGGAGGCTTAGCATCTTTGATCAAAAAGCTGCAGGAGAAAAATATTACAGATGAGGAAGAGAGGAAGAGAGCTTTTTAAGGAATAGCGGCATGTTGGAACAAGTGAAGAAATCAGCAGGAGTCGTAGGGGAAGATGGAGAGAGAGAGAGATTCTAATATATGGACGGACTGCGGGAAAGGGGCTACAAAGATGGAGGAAGGAGCACATGAGAGGGTGATAGTGAAAAGCAGATGAGAGAACAGAAGTGCGCAGTAGAGACGAGCTGACAGCATTCCAAATCGGAGGAAGTATTGCACAGTACTATGATCAGACAGCTGCAGCTGATTCAGAGCGCTGCTGCTCGAGTCCTCACTACCAGGAAAGGGGATCACATCACTCCGGTTCTGAAGTCTTTACACTTGCTTCCTGTCCCTCAAAGAATTGATTTCAAACTACTTGTGTTGGTTTATAAATCACTAAACTTTAAGGCCCAAATACATTCCTGATCTGCTGCTACACTATGAACCACCCAGACTAGAGCTGAAGATCTTTGCCCGAACCCGACGGGTTCTGTTTTAATTTATATCATTTTACACGGGCTCGGGCCGGGCTCGGGCCGGGCTCGGGCCTGGCTAGGGTTTGTGCTCTGGGTTGAAATGAGTGGTCAGATAATGCGTTTCGATTGGCGCAAAAATGGATGCTGAGGAGGTGAAACGGAGGCTGGCCTCTGGAGGACTTATTTTTTCATTGTTCCAAGTGGCCTATGGCCTACATTTAGTCATGAATAAATGTTAAAAAATTTATAAATCATTCTCGACAAAAGGCAAAAGAGCTTTGTGCGTGCGCACATTTGAATAATGTCGGGCTGTAAACGGGTTCGGGCTTTTAAAAAGCTGTCAATCAAAATGTACTTGTCGGACTTGGGCCGAATTCTGTCAGGCTCGGGCCTTGTCGGGCTTAACTTTTAAGGCCCAGATTACAGCTCTAACCCAGACCTCTCAGGTGGTCTGGGACAGGTCTGCTTTCTGTCCCCAGAGTCCGAACTAAACAGGGAGAAGCAACGTTTCAGTTTTTATGCTCCACATATCTGGACCAAACTCCCAGAAAAGTGCAGGTCCGCCCCAACTCTCAGTTCTTTTAAATCAATCTTTTTGATGCTGTCTTTCTTTAAATAATTGTTAATTTCTCATACTGCACTGTAACTGTAATCTGTTTTTGATTTTTATATTGTTTTTAACTGCTCTTTAATGTTTTATGTAAAGCACTTTGAATTGCTCTGTTGCTGAAATGTGCTACACAAATAAAGCTGCCTTGCCTTGCCTTGCCTTGCCTTACTATACCCCAAAACATCATGTTGATTTCACCTAGTTTTATGTTCCTAGTTTTTGGTGTGCTGATGGGGGAATAAAATGTCACTTTTTAATGGCGCTCTGGAATTTTTTTTTCTGTGTGACAACTGTCAACTTTGAGTGCAGAGCTGTTTTTAAAGGATAAGGGTTTTTTTTAAGTTTTCACCAACTCACCGCCTGTGATACTCCTAAACCAGATCAGACACTGGTATCATCAGACTTTGTGGAAATGTGGCGTCTTCACATCATAGACGCAGACCATTTCAGATGTCAGTGGAGGCATTCGAATGTGAGTGATAAGGTGTGTTCTCACAGTTTCACCTCGTGACTGTTTGTGTTTCATCTCCTCAAACAGCACCTGCACATGCGTTAGCAGTTAGCTATGTAGCACCTGCCACACAGATTGTGTCTGTGGGAGTCTGCCTGTATGTTTTTGACCAGCTTAGCCTCTGATCTCAGAACTCAGCAGGAACTCCAGTTCTTTCTGTTAGTTCCCTCCTAGTCTATATCTACGAGGTTCCCCTTCCGGGAATTCGGCCGGATGTCCGTCCCCTTCCTCTTCCTTTGTGTTGGCGTTCTAACCTCCGGTGGATTTGTGAGGACTATGGTTAACTGCTCCTCAGATCTCTGCAGGGTAAATCCAGACAGCTAGCTAGACTATCTGTCCAATCTGAGTTTTCTGTTGCACGACTAAAACTACTTTTGAACGTACACGTTCCACCAAAACAAGTTCCTTCCCGAGGCTATTTTGCAGAGGCACCGTGGCTCCTTTCGGCACTTAGCACTGCCCAAGACGATTGTGATTGGTTTAAAGAAATGCCGATAAACCAGAGCAGGTTTTTCTCCAATCCCAGAATGCTGTGTGGACTAGCCAGACCCTCCTCCGCAGTGCCGTGTAGGAAGGTCTGGCAATGCGAGACTTGATTCCTCCAATCTCTGTCCTTTTTCCACGTGTCTCCAAACTCTTACATGAGTGTGTTGATCAGGCTGATTATATTATATTATATTATAAGCCCATCCTCACTATCTATATGTAGTATGTGCGTTGCGTGAAGTCATGTTCTGCCTTCCTGGGCTGAATTTTCACTGATCTGAAGATGTTAACATTAATTAGCATGTCAGTGGTAAAAATGCAGCTATTTCAAGGTTTAAGGTTCTTTATTTATCATTCTGGGACGTTGCCAAATGTGGACTCAATTTTGGATCAGCAGAGTAATACAAGTAAACATGACATAGACAGGCCTGGACCTGTGTAAAGTGGTCTGGGGTTATCCTCCCCCGGGGAAGATTTTTGATAAACAAGCACTATTTCGCTGTTTTTTTATGCATTCAAAACGTTCAGGGTTAAGCCCTGACAAAATGCCCTAGCAACACCACTGCCTGTTACCATAGTAACTCACCCCTGCCGCTGTGTGCACGGTGAGACGCGGTAACTGCTGCCGGATGATCCGCAGCCGCTGAGATTACTAAGGGTCTGAAAAGTCCAGAGAGAAAGTCGCCAAGTTGGCAACACTACATGCACGTGTAATAGGGCCTGCACAATATATATATATATATATATATATATATATATATTATCGAAAAAATTCAATTTAATGTTAAATTTGTTCAATAAAGTTATTTTGGAAATGAAGCTAACAGAGCCAACTATTTCATCACGTCGTTACTCGTGGGGGCACAATTAACAGAGATTAAGTCATGAAAGTTTCTACAGCGAGACAACACAAGGGTTGAAGAATGCAGCTATGTGCTGTGTCCACCTTCACACAGACTGACAAATAGACTACCAGCACCCAACAAGACTTCATCATTCCATTCCTCTCATTCCTGCAATTACGGACACGGAGCGCATGGGGCCTTGAACATTGGACATAAACGCCTCTCCTCCACTGCCGCTTTGTTCTTTCTCACGCTGGGACAACTGGAGATGATTGCCTGGACGAGACGCAGGACTCCTCCTTTTTTCTCTCGCTTCTTTTTCATTGAACACTCCAGCTCCTCTGCATTCCTGAGGCCAGAGCATGTGAGGAGGAGACATTCCTGGGACCTTTTGTTGGGCTCAGGATGCTCCTCTGCTGAAAAATAGGAGGAGTGGTAATGATAGGAGATGTTTCACTCCTTACGACTGCTGTCCCTTTACTCACAAAGCTGGAAGTGGTGGGGAGATCAGGGGTAATAATTTGGCCTTTTTCTTTTCACTTAATGGTTTTGGTGACAAGGAGGTGCAGGTAGTCTCCATCTTTGAAATGGGCAGTTGATACCAACACACAGGCCAAAACACAGACAGACATTCCGTCATGGAACAGGAATTTCAAAAGGAGAAAATACTGGCTTTAGCATTGTGGTCAGATAACATAGTATTTCAGCTGGTACCAGAGCGCATAATAAAGCTTCAAAATAGAGCTTGTTTTAAAAAGAAAGAATTCCGCCCCTCTAGTTCTGGGCTAAGCCCCCAATGTCCTTGCATCCTAGAAACGCCCCTGGTTAAACTTTCGCTACTTCCGAGGCATTTCCATATCCCATTTAGAGCATCAACTCTTTTTCAACATGCAAATACCAGCTCAGGTAAGCCGAAAACCTTTTTGTTCAATTGAAGAAGTTTTATAAAATTTGGACATTTCCATCCAGCTTTCCTAATGCGATACTTCACAATGTGCATAAAAATACTGTACATGAATGGAAACATGACTAATGCAAGTTTGAATCACATAGGGGAGATACTTAATTAATTAATCAATCATATATTCGATGACCCTGGAACTTGGAACATCATGGTAGGCAACCTTGTTTCCTCGAAATTATGTATACTACTAAATAGGCGCGCCATTAAGACATGTAAGAAGTGTAATGCAATTTTTCATCAACATACTAAGGAAACGTTATTGAACATAGCACAACGTAGCAATAAGATGTTCTCTGACAATGTGTTGCATTTCTTTTCCCAACAATACCTGCCTTTGCATCTGCTCATAGATAGATTCAAAGATTACACAATTACAATGCTAAAAGGGGAGTTCATTTCGGAATCACATTCATCAGGTGGACAGAAACACAACTTCAAATGAACCTTTATTCTGTAATAAAGTGTCAGTGGTTGTTCCGCTGCCCCCTTTGAATGTTGGCCAAAGGAAAATATTCCTTATTTGGCCAACATTCAAATTAACAGAATACACTGCAGCCTTCCCAAAATTAAAGCAGAAATTCAATGCACAATAAGTCCACGTGATTGAGAACAATTAAACTGGCTCTGAGTGTATCAGTCACTCAGACTTCGCAGGCTCGACATATATACTGTGCATTGTTCAGCTTCATTAATCTGGCCTGCCATTTCCTTTATCCTCCCATTTCATCCATTTTCCATTGTTTAGCTTTCTGCCTTGATTGCTGTCCACCATGCATTAACATTCCTCAGACATATAGACACACACACGCAAACATACACAACATGCACACACATGCCAGCCTAGTCAGCAAACCTGCAGGTAAACACAGTTAGCCAAGAGCAAACACACACACACACACACACACACACACACACACACTGGTTCCACATTGCCACTGTCGGATGTATTCTTGGGCCTTGATAAAGCCATCCAGTCTGGTTCTCAGGCAAGACAGTCCAACTCAGCCACAAAGTGCAACACACACACACACACACACACACACACACATACACACACACACACACACACACACACACACACACCAGCTAAAATGTTAAAACACTAAACTCTCCTGCATCTCCTTTAGAGGCTCAGTCAGACGTATATTAATTAATTAACAATTAACAACAATCAATTAATTAACACACACACGCACACACACACACACACACACACACACACACACACACACACACACACACTAACACAGTAATTTCCCAGTTTGGGATTAATAAAGTCATCTATCTATTTATATATCAAATTAATATATGTTTGTATACTAAAAACCAATGTAATCCCATCCACAGCAATATTTGGCGCTCTGGTTACACTTTGGTGTCATTCTTCAACGCGCTTAGTCGGGACCCTTGGCGTCACTTTTCGACGCACTATGTCGGGATCGATTTGGTGCAGTCATTTCTAAACGTGCAGGGTTACAGATCTTGGGTGGGGTTAAAAAAAATATATATGTTTAAGTGACATGCGGGACAAGAACGGGACACCAACCTCGTCCTCCTGGGTGAAAGTCTTTCGTACTAAGCCCTTTCATTATAGCTCTTCATAATACGGCATCTCATAGCACCGAGAGCCAATAACCAAGCGTCAGTATTTTGTGAGTGAGATTGAGTTGCCGATGCAGAAATAGCTCACTCAGACTTTGAATCTCCAAAATTGCGGAGGGGGGCTGAGGCTTTCTCCTTATCAGCTCAGCACCCCAGGGTGTGGTACAGGGACCCAGCATGGACAGAAGTAGGTGAGAAACTATTTTGTTTTCCTTGTCTCTCTAGCAAAGTCAAACACACAAAAGGGCTCTCACAATATCCTGTTTCCGAGTGCTGCCTCTTAACGCGCTGGTCCCCCTGTGCTTGGCTGGAGTCGAGACGGGAATAACAGTCAGGCATGTGAGAGACGGCCGCAGAGGGTTCACAGGCATCAGCTGAGGCCCGGCTACTGTGAGGCCAGCCTGGGCATTGTTAACACCCTCAGAGCTTTGAGTGCTTCATGTCTGGCATGTAGGAGGTAACCACTAAATGGTGGACTTTCCAAATAAACATTCTCTTTAATCAAGAGTCTGATTGGTCAGAAAGGGTTAATCTAGACTGCACCTGATTCACATGTCGACGTCAACACAAGTGCACTGCGTAGGCGTCAACACTTGGGCTTCAACACCAGTCAACAGACGTTCCTGCAGCGTTTGTGTTTTACATACCCTCTTGGTTGCCAATGTTATAAATAATTTCTCCCCAAATTTTGGATCATATTACTGTTGGAACATGTTTGATTGTGTCGTTTTGGTTTAGAAGCCTTATTGGTGGTGTTGCTGCTATACTGCTGCCGTCATTCCACTGCTACATGTAGCTACATGCTAAAGTCAGGGAAATCTGTAACCCTGGTTGCCAATGCCGTTTACTTCCAGAGATGTATAGTAACGAAGTAGAACTACTTCACTACTGTACTTAAGTACTAAAAGGCTGTATCTCTACTCTACTGGAGTATTTTTATTAATTATGGAGACATTATTATTCTCCTACTTCCACTTTTACTTCAGTACATATTTTCGATGAGTTTAATACTTTTACTGTGATACATTTTTTATGTGCTGCATCGTTACTCGTTACAATTATAAAAATGTTAGGAGTCATTCCAAAGCCACATTATCACTGGCAGAGGGGTAGATGGCTCTGTCACCAGGTTTGATGAAGCTGGCTCATCATTGAGCGAATCAAGCGATCAAGTCGTCTTATAAGAAGCCCGTGCGTGCTCCCGTTCTGTATTTCGCTCTGCTGTCTGCCTGCGTTGAGAACACTTGAGCTTTGTTAGTTTGTTTCGAGATGGAAGAAGCAGAAACACCACCTTCAACAACTTCAACTTGGAGTGATGGTGGCGGTGAGGGTGAGGAAGGAGACCACCCCTGGCCCCACTTAGAGTCCATGTTTTCATTTGTCGGAGTGAAAGACAATTCATAGAGAATGAAGTGCCTACTCTGCCTCCCGAAAGATTGCGAAATAATGGCCTTCAAAAAGTCACCGTCGAATTTGAAGAAACAAATCAAGGTAAGTTACAAATATAATGCACAAATGGCACACCTGCTTGAGCTATCAGTAAGCGCTAGCTAACGAGCTATCCGCGGTTCATGACATGTTGTACATTCCTGTCCTTGTACTGCTGCTACAGCCAGAGGAATTGTGAGTGTCCTTTAGGCTAAACATTTGAAATAATATAAACAATATGATATTCAAACTTTTGACTGCTTTCTTTAATAACTACATAACACAATACTTGTACTTTTACTTTCAGTACTTGAGTAGTCAATTTTAAAATAAACTACTTGCAATACTGCAATACTTAAGTACAAAAAATGTTGACTACTTTACTACTTCCACTTAAGTGTGGTGCTTAAAGAGCACTTCAACTTCTACTCAAGTCACTTTTTTGATAGAGCACTTGTACATTTACTCAAGTCTGGGTCTCTAGTACTTTATACCCCCCATTTTTGATCACACTGCTGCTGGAACATGTTTGGTTATGTAGTTTTTGGTTTAAAAGCCTTTACTGGTGATTACTCACGCTAGAAAGTGCTGCTAAACTCCGTTAGAGTCAGTCTTCGGCTGCAATGACGGACGGGAAGGGAAGCCCAAGTGTTGATGTCTACACATGTATTGGGTGTATCAGGTGGGATCTGGCATCTACCGTCAGACAGGCGCTGCTGAAGAGCCACTGAGCAAAATACAGACTACAGGTTAGGGATAAGTAAACTTTACTATCCTGTTGGGGGGCAATTCCTTTTACAACCAGCAGAAAGAAAGCAGTTCATACACAGGATAAACAAAATAACATACAGATGTACTTATACTGATATCTGTTAGCCTGGGAAAACCCTGACGAACTTCTGGCAAATTTGAGATTTGCTCTGTAAGTCAGTCTGGCCAAGAGCCCATTCAAGCCCATTTCCAACTTTTCCAAATCAAGGCACCAATCACAACTGCTGAGGCGAGCACGATTTTAAAAACAGGGCCCGTGTTTTCAAAACACTACACACAATTAGCACAACCACACACCCAATTAGCACAGATACACACTGCTGTTGCTAACCTAAAACACTTTTAGCAATTCTACTTCTCAGTGATTAGAGTACTGTAAATGAATTACACTGAGAAATTTACAATAAGTTCACCAAACACTACACAAGACCAATGCTGCAGACTGAGGAAATATAATTTATTTCTCTCCATATACCCAAATCAGTCGACATGGAGAATCAACAACAAAACCTGTCCCAGTTTTCATTCTACGACAGTAGTGTGCGTAACACTGTTAGCTCCACAAACAACAAACTTAAAATATTCTATCCAGTAAAGGTTACAATCACAGAAAAAACAGACAAAACAAAAAAAAAAGATCTGAAAAAGTACAGAAAATACTCGACATTATCTCTTCGCCTAGCTGGATCCGGCCAAGAGAATTTCATCAACATCACAGGCGATATCCTCGTTGGCAAGACAACGTGGGAAGAACCGTCTTGAATGTCGAATCCATCCTTGCACAGCTGCAGCGTAGATTTGGTCACAGGGGTCCTCCATGGCCTCAATGAGGGGTACCTGAGCCTGGGGCCTCAATGAGGGGTACCTGAGCCTGGGGCCTCAATGAGGGGTACCTGAGCCTGGGGCCTCAATGAGGGCTACCTGAGCCTGGGGCCTCAATGAGGGGTACCTGAGCCTGGGGCCTCAATGAGGGGTACCTGAGCCTGGGGCCTCAATGAGGGGTACCTGAGCCTGGGGCCTCAATGAGGGCTACCTGAGCCTGGGGCCTCAATGAGGGGTACCTGAGCCTGGGGCCTCAATGAGGGCTACCTGAGCCTGGGGCCTCAATGAGGGGTACCTGAGCCCAGGGACGGACTGGGACTAAAAAACGGCCCTGGACTTTGACTAGGCCTGCCCCAAAGCAATTGGCGCGCGGAAACTCGACAACAACAATAACGCCTGGTGCCTGGCATGAGTGTCACAAGACTTTAATTGTGGCTCATCATGATACTATACCATCCAAATTATAGCAATAGCACTGATGTTGACTAGATGTTAGGGTTAGGGTTAGAATCATAATTATATAATATGCTGTTATAACAACATATTATACAATATATTCCATGCTGTCTTAAAATGAATTTATTACTTAATAATCTTAATTAATTTAAGCAGTAATTAATCTTACTGCACAAATAATACCACATCTAAATGAAAATACACCATTACAAATGTAACTTCTGTATTCAAAATCTTCAAAGTTTGTAAGCATTAACTGTAACGTTACCAACATTTTTAAAAGTAAAAGCACAACACATTTCTTAATATTAGCTACTGCATGTGGCATTTTACAGCTAAAATGTTGAGGTTTAGCTGTTTTAACTACTGTAATCATTAAAAATGTAGCAAGCTGAATATAACTTTCTAACTTCATCCCTAGCAAGTAACTCTCTTTCTCCTCTCATGTCCCATACTTACTTGCCCTGTATCTGCCTGTGGAACCAGCTCATCTTTCTGTCCCTCATCACTGGTGGCATGTTGCTGCATAGCTGTCTGGCTCACTTCTTCACTGCTGGGTCTGCTGCTAATATTTAACTGCGAGATGCTGCTGCTGGCTGTACTGCTAAATATTTCAGTTACTTTGCGACATTTAGCGGATTCAGTATCTAAATTCCGTAATTTGTTTTCTCTCTTTTCTTTCCGTTTTTTACCCGCGGCCGCGTTATGCATATTGTTTGTTTGTTTCTATGCTTCTAACGTCTTTGCTGTTTTGTTTCTTCCTTCTCTTCCACTTCTTCTTCTCCTTACTTGGTTGCCACGGCCAGTGCAGCTGGCATCCAACTTAAAGGTGCATTGCTGCCACCTACAGTACTGGAGTGTGAAACAGATTAGTGGGGGGAAAAACAGGTGATGACTGCGTGTGTGGCGGGTGGTGGGCCGGCCCACCGGCCGTCCTGGAGTACCGGCCGTTCTGTGATTCTCCAGATCACACAGATGGCCAGTCTGCCCCTGCCTGAGCCTGGGGCCTCAATGAGGGGTACCTGAACCTGGGGCCTCAATGAGGGGTACCTGAGTCTGGGGCTTCAATGAGGGGTACCGGAGCCTGGGGCCTCAATGAGGGGTACCTGAACCTGGGGCCTCAATGAGGGGTACCTGAACCTGGGGCCAGAGATCGTAAACCCTCGCGTGAATATGGTCCCCCTTCCTCCTTGTCGTTCTCGACCCTCAATCCTCATGTCACAGGGAGGGGTATCAACAGTGCTGATATGGTGCATCCAATGAGCAGCTGATTACTGTAACTGGAGACAGATTTTCTTTGACCTGTTTCCTTGCCTGTATATCTACTAAGATTTTGCTGAACTCTTAGTCCAGTCTCCCTCAGCATCAGTCCGTGGTTCACAACATGGTCCACTAGTGTGCCTCTACCTCTGGCTGGGCCTCTTCCTCTTCCTCTACCTCCTTTTCCTCCTCTGTGGATTCTCCCTCTCACTCTCATTTTTCTTCTTCTTCTGACTCCTTCCATTTTGGTTGAAGGCAGGTGAACTTACCTGCTGCATTTTATATAGTGCTTAAACCTGATCGGTGTGTCTACAATTTAGCAGTCATGTGTTTGTGTACCTGGTGGCTGTGTTTAACCAATCGGTTCATGTGTGTTCATTTGAAAGCCTTTGCTTTGAAATTGCAAGGAAATGACATCATGATAAATTTCTGTGTCAAATGCATACAAGTGTGTTTAGTGTTTTGAAATCACTGTGTGTAATGTTTTGCAAAAAGTGTGAAGCTGACAATGTGCTTACAGTTGTGCTAATCTAGCCTAGTGTTTTGCTCCTTGAGTCTAAGGTTTTGCTAATTGTGGGAAAGTTTTAATTTTAGTGTGTAAGCAATTGTAAAAAACTGTAATACGGGACAAATCACATCAAGCTATTACGTAATAAGACCAATGGTAACTGGGACATGAGTTGAATGAGCTCTTAAATCTCTAGTCTTGCGCCCTGGTACAATGAACCTGCGACTAGCCAGCATTCACAACACAAGGGGTGACTGGGGTCAGCGAAGGAAAGTCCAGGGAAGCTCCTATAGTTTCCAAGTCCTGACCTTTGACCTCCCTGAGAAGTCAAGAGGAGATCGTTTTCAGAAGAAGCAGGTTTCTGCATAAGACTGGAAATGTATATTGAGGTCAACATAATGTCCGGATTTTGTGAAAGGCCTCGAAATTGTATTTTCTTCATCGGTTTCTTTCTACAGGTGATGGGGTTTTACATGAACACAGAACTTTCTGCCTGTGCTTTTCAATTGGAGCTCTTCTCACTGGTCTGAAGTAGGCGGGACAAAGCTGAAAAAAAGATGATGTCACACACTTCTGTGCATCAATCATATCTGATCGACCCCAGCCACACAGTCCTGAGTTAAACTCATATTTTCGATATGGATTGTTGCTTATGTAGTTGAAATACTTGGCAAGCCAATTCTTTAGTGCTTATTTTTTAGAGTTTTCTTATCTCTCTTCAAAGAAAACTGTAGATATCACACCTCACTCACTCATTTACCGAGGAGCTAAATAAATATTTGACTTGATCAATGATCAGTGCTGCCATTCACAATGCTGTCACTGTCTTGTATGTGTCTGGGCCTAACAGAACATTGTGGACAGAGTCTCTGAGGTTGACCTGCCATTGTGCATCTGCGTCTCTAATGTTAGCTGATCAATGACAGGAGCCAGAGGGTTAACAACAACTGATATGGATTCAAATCCCATTCTTAAGTTAGTTGTGTGCTTACAGGAAAAAAAGGACACAAATACAGATTTTTAAATAATCCATGCACACATTGCCTCCTATAATCCTTGAACGACCTGTTGTGTCCTGAAAGTGAAAGAGAAGCCTGTAACTATTACAAGAGATTTTACTGTTACCAGGCTGGTTCGCCTCAGTGACCTGAGGCAGAGAATAAAACAAGCGCATCTGTTTCTCAGCTGAGTCCTCCTCAGTGCTGGAATCTTCCATTCCCATGGAGATTATTCCTTCTGTTTTGTGCAAATTTTGAGCTCAATAATCAAAAGATATGAGCGAGAGTGGGAGGGAGAGAGCTAGAGATAGAGAAAGCAGAGATTTCATGGTCAGCGCACGGGCAAACACACACACAGACACACACATACACATGTTCACCTCACACAATGCTCATGTCTGGTTTTTACTACTTCCTGGGCGCTCAACAAGAGGAGTGTTAAGATACTTTTTTATGGATCTCTTTGTGTGTGTGTGTGTGTGTGTGTGTGTGTGTGTGTGTGTGTGCGTGCGTGCGTGTGTGTGTACATTTTCTAAGGCTGTTAAAGTTGTAACCTTTCTCCATTGGAAATGGGTCAGCAACCCCTTCTGTTGAGGTGATTTTTTTTTTATCACTTACTAAATGCCTTTCTACAGACAGGCACTTAGCAACCATAGGCAACTTATTATATACAACTCCAATCTAAGATAAGATTTACTACAATGACAGCAATCTGAAAAGAGAACTAAACTAACAAAAATGACTGACAGTCATCAAGAAGGCTTTGGAGAATTCTTCATAGTAGTAGTAATGATTGGAAGATTAATGTATTTGGAGGATGCAGAGGGTCACTTTGACTGCAGTCGTCTCTACTTTGCTCATTGATTTGATAACAATAAAGAAATTCATTTACCAGAAATTGCAATTCATGCAAGCATAAAGAGACCCTCAAGTTTAAATAAACACACAGTGGTTGTTATTAATGGTGGCTCTTAATTATAGGCATCAAATCAATTTCTGTACTTTTAGCTCTTTAGTGCTCATATTCTGCTCATTTTCAGGTTCATAATTGTATTTAGAAGTTATATCATAATAGGTTTACATGGTTTCGTTTTCTAAAAACATCATATTTTTGTTGTACTGCACATTGCCGCAGCTCCTATTTTCACCCTGTGTGTTGAGCTCTCTGTAGGGCAGTACTGGGTGTTGGTCTTTTTTCTGGGATTTTGACAATAAAAAATGACATTTTTTTTGGAAGAAGTGTTCCTGCAGGGCAGCTAATGAAATGTGTGTAAATAAAGACTAGACGTGACATTTACACAATGACTTTATCACCTCCACAGTCAACTGTTTTTTTTTTTAAACCTTTAAGTAAATCATGCTGTCTGTCAAAATCAACCTCATGTTTAGTAAATATCGATTTGGAACATGATGGGGGGGAGTAACAGAACACATCCAGCCTGTTTGTAGCAGCACTTGTTTGTGTAAAAGGTGTTTAAGCTTAAGGCATCCATTATAGTTTTAGTGGGCCAAACAGCCTCCATAAAAGTCCACTACTGTTACTGCTTTATGGCTGAGCCTGGGGAGCTCTGCACAGGCTGTAAACTGACTACTGTTCACTGTGTCTGTGTGTGTGTGTGTGTGTGTGTGTGTGTGTCTGGTGAGATCCACCTGGTTGCTCTCCTCCCCTTACCTGTCGTTCACCAAGCCAGCTACATACTATAGTAAGTGAGAGAATACTTTCTTCAACCTATTGACATCACCACTATTGCACACACACACACACACACACACACACACACACACACACACACACACACACACACACACACACACACACACTTACTCCTATATGTGATTGTAAAAACATGCATTATAAAACCACTTTTACACACAAGCACACACTCACAAACATTTATAGCATTCTTTAGAAAGAATATATTTCTGCTCACACACACACACACACACACACACACACACACACACACACACACACACACACACACACACACACACACACACACACACACACACACACACACACAGACAGCCACACATTGGCTTTCCAGTCATACAGATGCACAGCCAGCTCTGCCAGGGGGCTAGTAAACTGTGCTGTAGTGTTTTTGTTATTCATGGCCTCTGGAGTAAACAGTTTGGACAGATGTGCTCCCAGCTGTTCAGTTGGCCGACAAACAGAGCCCGGGCTACCAGCTGCCCCGCTCTGGCCTCCCAACCTTGACCCTTTTGACCCACATGACATCCTGGTTGCCTTTTCAGAGCAACATTGAAGTAATGTAATACATCAAAGTGCTATCTGCTATCTGTTTCTTTTTCTCTTCAGCTCAATGAAAGTGTTAACATTTAAAAATAAAAATAAAATACACATATTTCCTCTGTGTCGAGATCGTCTAAATATGGCTTCTATCTTCTCATCCATCCCTCAGATCAGCATATTTCCCTTATTGTTGAAATTTTAAAAAGAATTTCACTTGATGAGGTTTTTTAACATTAATATGCGTTCCCCCAGCCTGCCTATGGTCCCACAGTGGCTAGAAATGGTGATAGGTGTAAACCGAGCCTTGGGTATCCTGCTCTGCCTTTGAGAAAATGAAAGCTCAGATGGACCAATCAGGAATCTTCTCCTTATGAGGTCATAAGGAGCAATGTTACCTCCCCTTGCTCTGCTTTGCCCGCCCAGAGAATTTGGCCCACCCAAACAAGCAAAGTGGCAGTTGGTCAAGGCCCCCCCCCCCCCTCTCCTCCTCAATAGCTACAGAAATGGCACATCCTAAGGAAAGCTCATTGTGGGACTGGCTCTAGTGGCTGTAATTCTGCACCAAGGCTGAATTTCGAGACTTCAGATACAGTATTAGGGGACCACTAAGGTCTATATAAAAGAGACTTCAGATACAGTATTAGGGGACCACTAAGGTCTATATAAAAGAGACTTCAGATACAGTATTAGGGGACCACTAAGGTCTATATAAAAGAGACTTCAGATACAGTATTAGGGGACCACTAAGGTCTATATAAAAGAGACTTCAGATACAGTATTAGGGGACCACTAAGGTCTATATAAAAGAGATTTCAGATACAGTATTAGGGGACCACTAAGGTCTATATAAAAGAGACTTCAGATACAGTATTAGGGGACCACTAAGGTCTATATAAAAGAGATTTCAGATACAGTATTAGGGGACCAATAAGGTCTATATAAAAGAGACTTCAGATACAGTATTAGGGGACCACTAAGGTCTATATAAAAGAGACTTCAGATACAGTATTAGGGGACCACTAAGGTCTATATAAAAGAGACTTCAGATACAGTATTAGGGGACCACTAAGGTCTATATAAAAGAGATTTCAGATACAGTATTAGGGGACCAATAAGGTCTATATAAAAGAGACTTCAGATACAGTATTAGGGGACCACTAAGGTCTATATAAAAGAGATTTCAGATACAGTATTAGGGGACCACTAAGGTCTATATAAAAGAGACTTCAGATACAGTATTAGGGGACCACTAAGGCCTATATAAAAGAGACTTCAGATACAGTATTAGGGGACCACTAAGGCCTATATAAAAGAGATTTCAGATACAGTATTAGGGGACCACTAAGGTCTATATAAAAGAGACTTCAGATGCAGTATTAGGGGACCACTAAGGTCTATATAAAAGAGATTTCAGATACAGTATTAGGGGACCACTAAGGTCTATATAAAAGAGACTTCAGATACAGTATTAAGGGACCACTAAGGTCTATATAAAAGAGACTTCAGATACAGTATTAGAGGACCACTAAGGTCTATATAAAAGATACTTCAGATACAGTATTAGAGGACCACTAAGGTCTATATAAAAGAGACTTCAGATACAGTATTAAGGGACCACTAAGGTCTATATAAAAGAGACTTCAGATACAGTATTAGAGGACCACTAAGGTCTATATAAAAGATACTTTAGATACAGTATTAGGGGACCACTAAGGTCTATATAAAAGAGACTTCAGATACAGTATTAAGGGACCACTAAGGTCTATATAAAAGAGACTTCAGATACAGTATTAGGGGACCACTAAGGTCTATATAAAAGAGACTTCAGATACAGTATTAGGGGACCACTAAGGTCTATATAAAAGAGACTTCAGATACAGTATTAGGGGACCACTAAGGTCTATATAAAAGAGACTTCAGATACAGTATTAGGGGACCACTAAGGTCTATATAAAAGAGACTTCAGATACAGTATTAGGGGACCACTAAGGTCTATATAAAAGAGACTTCAGATACAGTATTAGGGGACCACTAAGGTCTATATAAAAGCATCCAAAGAGCACCATGTCATGGGACCTTTAAATACTACTCAATGGATAGCACTGAAATATTTGACTTTAAACACTATCAATCTGGGTTGTGGGTAGCTCACCTGGTAGAGCGTGCGCCCCATGCACTTCTTGTGTTGGAGTTGGAGAGTCAGACAGCGTTAGGACACGCACGGAGATGAGAAGGGTATGTATGGACTTATCTAACTCTGGGGGATACGGTGAATAAGACAAAGTCCCAATATGTCGCAGTGTTCCTTTAAATTGCCCTCGTTGAAAGTTTGCAATCTCAGAAACCTTTTTCCTGGGCCAGAGAACTTAATGTGATTTTGAATGAAACGTCTTCACATCAAGGACCCTTAAACTGACACAAATTAGACCAGGGACCCCCATCTGATGGGATTTTTGCTTTAAAGTTATATTACAGGAAGTGTATGAAACCCATGACCAAAACATCCATACATTATGTCATTGTGTCACTTATAAATGAAATTATAGTGAAAATAAATGATTCACCCTTTTGCTGGGGACCTACATCAAGGACCCCTTGGAGGTCCCTGGACCCTACTTTGGCAACCACTGTGATAGGATAGAGCTGTGAATAATTCTATTCAAGCCAATGCTAATCTTTGGTAGATGTTCAAGTTTGAATTGCTTAGAGTCTTTTTTGCTTCCATATTTTTATGACCTAAATGACTCATTCAAGTGATAATATTGAGTATTTAATAGAGCTTGTATTCACTTGCTCACATTTGAATACTCTGAATGCAGCTCTTCTTGCACTTTGACATCAATAGCTTGTTATTAAAAATGTCTTTACCACTTTTTGAGAACCCAGTTGTTATCCTTTTTCAGAGCTGAATAAACTCAGCACTGTCAAAGGCGTTCACTACATTAAAGCTATTATAACCTTTTCACTATTGTCAGGTCCTGGCTCAACAAGCATGCCCCGTGCTGCTAAATTGCCTCACTTCCCACCTATTATCAGTGTAACAGGTTTCTGCCCATTATTCCCAGTTTCCTACAGTTCCTAGTATCCTCTTCCTTCCCTGCAGGGTTCAGATGGCAATGATGCCTCTCTCTGCTCCCAGCTCCTTTCCAATGGGACTGAGTGATGGGGACAGGCAACCAATGGCTGCTCTCTCATGGTCACGCGCTTTTAGCGTTACCTGCTCCCACAGACACACGCAGGGATAGTAGCGCTCACACGCAAACAGAAGGAAAGTCACAGCCAGAGGGCTGAGAAAGTAGAAAGAGCAGTGGACTCACATCAATGTCTTTTGTGAGTCAGGGTATACAAAAATAATAATAAAACAGATTTCCTGTCAAAACATATACTCATTACAACTTAGATGTAACAATCCCCCAAATATCATTGACATTCTGCTAACTCACAAAGAAATATTTGGACAACCTCCTTGGCAGAGGTGATAATCGCTGTGTCTTTGTCAAAATAGCCAGATGCCGATGGGGCCTTTTGCACGTAGGCCGTGCCAATAAACACAGTGTTCATGTTTGCAGGGTATAAAATAAAGCAGCAAGTGACTCCATAACCCCGTTTTCACCTGATATCAAAATCTGCCCTGAGGGACACGATCACAAGTGGACAGAGTGGAGGTGTAAACGCTCCCAGGGCGCATTGCGATCACTCAGGCCACATTATGGAGCAGCTCGTGTCTGCAGGTGAGTGGTAGAACTATTGGGCTCAACAGCCGTTTCCAGGAGGTCATAGAAACACTCCCATCATGTTAGGTCCGATTAATAAAATGTTATCAGACCCATATATCGGCTTGTCTCCAATGGGTTTTACTATGTTAAAATACTCTACATGCGATTTGTTGCTGATGTTAATAAATCTGAATGTCACCATCAGCCACACAATGTGTTCTGTACACAATAATCCTTAGAGTGGCTGTGGTGGCTCAGTTGGTAGAGCAGGCACACATATACATAGAGCAGGGGTCCTCAACATTTTTTAACTTGAAAGAGAGACAGAGCAGGGACCCCCTACTACATATATTGTATATAATTAAGTTGCATAATAAACTGAGCCGACAATGACATGTACGGTGGCCTAAAGCCTATACACATTCCTTTTTATGGTGCCCTACAATACTAAGCTACTATTTACATATTCATACAGCATCATGTTTTAATGTCAAACATACTTGTGGAAGGCACATTGAATCCATAAGCCTACCTGTATCGATATGTAAGCGTATCTTTAATGTTGATCTCTAACATAGAGGTTTATGCCTCGACGCAGAAGGTCCAGAGTTCGAGTCCGACCTGTGGCAGTTTCCCGCTTGTCTTCCCCCCTCTCTCTCCCCTTTCTCACCTAGCTGTCCTGTCCATTAAAGGCGGAAAAGCCCCAAAAAATTATCTTAAAAAAAAACAAACAATAAGCCTTAATCGCTTAGACAAATAGCAATTAAAATCCCCTCCGATTCAAAAACAATACAGTTTATATAAAACGTCATCATGTTAAGTCGATTCTGAACCAATCAGCTGTTAGATCAGCTGAGAGCCAGGCGTTTCCCATCATCCCCTTGGTCTTGCAGTCGATGTAAAGCAACTGCCGCGCCTTGCTCCAAAAACCTGCGGCCGCCTTGATCTCCTGAGGTTATTGTTGCCTCAACAAGCTTATTATGTGAAATACTAATATGCACAAACACAAGTCTTAAACAAAGTACTGTACTCCTAAAGTCCAACGAAATCACAATTAGTCACCTTGTTGCACTAAACATAACATTAATTTTACTTAGCAGTGCACTTTTTTATGCTGGGTGTTTATTGCAGTGGTAAAAAGTAACTGAGTACATTTACTCAAATACAAAAATAAATACATTTATCATACTTAAGTACAGTTTTGAGGTACTTCAATTGAGTATGCAAGACAGAGGGACGACAGCATTCTGACTGTGCACAGACAGACATCATGAAACCAAAAATAATACAGTTTTCCCTTATGGGTAATGAATATTTAATGTTTTTCAAAAGGGTACATAATAGATCTGTATGCTGTGGCAGAATCATGTCAGTTGAGTTTTTTAGAAGCACTGAAGAACACACAAAACTGTCATAAGTCACCAAAAGCAACCACACACATCATGCACATCCTTTCTCTTACTCTCTACATACAACCCTGTCTACAGATAATATTACAGAAAGTGGGATTTGCATGGCATTCATTTTATCAGAGGGCGCAAGTCTTCACAGATGTTATCAGCTGCTCTGATCCCTTGCAATGTTCTTTTTATTCCTTCTCAAACGTGTAGAATTCATCGCTCGACTCTCATAACTCACATCTTATTCCGACAGTAGCTTTTCACCGTTTCAGTGCCTTCTCTCCTCGCGTTACCCTCTTTCCTCTCTTGTCTCTCCATCCACTATTAAAGCTGTCAATCAGTGGCTCACCATTCAAGGGTGAGAGACTTTCGGTTCTCACAGTTCCACACAGAGACACACACACACACACTTCCCTTTTCAGGACGACATTGGTTTCTTTGCGATGGGACGTCCTGCTCCAAGAGGCCATCCATCTCACTATCTCAACCCCTGCACACAGCGCCACACGCACACTCACACACAAACACACACACACACACACACACACACACACACACACACACACACACACACACACAGTCTCAAGTGGCTGTTGGAATTGGAGGACAGCTTTTGTTTTGTAATGCAGAGACTAAAAACACTCGCTGAAGAAGTTTTTTTTTCTTCCCCGCTTTGTTAGGCTTGGGGTGAAAGTTCATCCAGAAAAGAAAGGGGGGGTCAGATGCATCGATTTGGCCTTGTGACATCAGACTGAGGAGAGGCGGCCTAGAGAGGGAGGGAGGGAGGCAGGGTCGGCCTTTGGAGGAGAATGACCTCTTAGTCACTGTTGCAGTTTCTTCGTGGGACTGACTGGATATCAGCTTACCCGAGTGCTCAACTGGGAACTAACCAGGCTTCCTATTCAGCCAGCACTGTCAGTCAATATCTTCCCCTATTCATAAAAAAGGTCAGTGGCCAGATCACAGGGCAGGGAGGCTGGCTGCTTCTGTCCACTGGGATGGTTTCTGGGGTTTGTTTATGTGGTAACCCCATTGTCCTGGGACATAGTGTAAAGAAGTGGTAAAGTCCATTTTAATCATTTAAGAGAGTGAGTAGCTTAAAGGATCATTCTCTACTTTTTTTTTCTTTTTTACGACCTGGGTCTTTTTGTATTGTACTTTTGGGGGGGGGGTGGTGCTGACATGGCTGACAACAAGTCAGGCAGGCAGGGAGAGAAATAATAGGCAAAATGAAGTTTAAGGAAAAAACATAATTTTTCAATTTTGAGTTTTGTGGCTATTTTACTTCCATAGAATGTCTCCTTATTATCCTAATGTATTCCTTAATAACCCTAATGTGTTTATCAAACCATTATTACAATTTTAAAATGTTTTATATTGTGAAAAAAACTCTATATATGGGCGCCCGCTCTACACATTTCAGAACATTTTTAATACAAAAATAATTGGGTAACACTTTACTTGAAGGTATCAACATAAGATGACACTGTCATGACACATGAACCCTAACCCTAACTCTATCCCTAACACTAACACTAACCATAAGCATAACTATAACTATAACTATAACTTAACTAACAAAAAGCGAATGACACTTACTAAAAGAAGCGTTATGTCATAAACGTTTAGGACTTGTTTATAATGTTTAAGTACACGTTCATGACAATGTCATGTCACTCTTACGTAGATACCTTCAAGTAAGGTGTAATCCAATAATTGTCTTAATGTAGGTAATCAACAGGGAAGTTTTTATGTTGATATCTCATAGTTAAAATGTTTACTTGCAGTGTCTCTCTTAAAGCCACGAAAATAAGGCCCATGGTGTCAGAAACAAGGAAGCATTAGGACATACAAGCCCAAGGGTTTCATGAACTCTAACACCACTTTAGGGGTTGGTTTGTATTTGTTTTTACAAAAGAAAGCTAAAGGATTGACTCTCTAAACACACAAAAAATGCAATAACAATGTGGACTATCTATTGGCAAAGCACTTTAAGGAGAAACATTACAAAAAGTATTGTTTTTTGAAGAATTGGAATCTTGTAGTCCGATCTCTAGAGAGAGCCTTTTTGGATCCAACAGTAAAGCTAGGCCTGAATGAATTACATTTCAGTGTGAAATATTTCTTTCAATACATTTTTTTTATTTTTTTTAATGGTATGTTTTTCATTTGAGTCACTAACCGTGATTACTTTATGTTGTTTTTTTGATTTATTGTTTTTTTGGATTTGGAAAGGTTTTTGAAATCATGGGGAAGGAATCTCTGAATGACATTATTACAGTATTAGTGATCATTATCTGTCACCTGTTGTCCCAATTATCCAATTAGGACACACCCTTGAATGTGTGTATTATAAAGGGTCAGGCCAGGTGTCTTCATATGAAACCCTGATGAGAGACAGGCTGAGGTTGAATTTGTGTTTTTTAAATATTTCATGACAGCAATGAAACAAACAAATAAATGCTTTTTATCAGAACTCTTCACCTCTCCCTATCCTCTACGCGTTGATCTTTAGCACTTTTAAACTAGAAATGAACTAATGTGTCAGAGAGTATTGCAAGCGCCAATAAGTAAAGTCTGTCTACATGTGTGTAAGTCAGTGCGTTGCACCGTGTGTGTGTGTGTGTGTGTGTGTGTGTGATTTCACAGACGGCGACGGACACACAGCTGGCTCTGCTCTGAAGTGGAACACATGCGCTTTGCATTTAATGTGATTGCAGCGTGTTAGTGTGACTATGAATCAAAGGGAGAGGCTTAAACTGGGACATAAAGGCTGACCCTGGCACTGTGAAACCCAAGGTGACAGGACAACTGGGAGGGTATATTACCACAAAGTCACCAGGGTGCTTGTGTGTGTGTGTGTGTGTGTGTGTGTGTGTGTGTGTGTGTGTGTGTGTGTGTGTGTGTGTGTGTGTGTGTGTGTGTGTGTGTGTGTGTGTGAGTGTGAAATATCTCTGAGCTGGACCCCTAATACTGAGCTTCTGGTCACCACAGGGTGTAGTACAGCAGTAGTCTCATACAAACAACGTTCACAGGCAATAAGAGTGTGATAACTGAGCGCTTCATAACAGGACTTTAGAGCTGCTTCAAGCAGAGTGGGAAAGTACAAGCACAGGACTTCACATCAGCAAGAGTCACATTGGCACTGGCGCGCACACACACACACACACACACACACACACACACCCACACACACACACACACACTGGCAGACATAAATAATGACTATAAGGTGGTGAGTGTGTTTTGGGTTATTACCTAGTAAAGACTGCCCTCCAGTGGACAAATAAAAATGTTTCTTTTGGTACCTCTTCTCTTTATTTTATTGTCGACCAGACCACTTCACATTACTTTATTCATCACTTTTCTCAATTTTGGACCATGTGCGGACATTAATTGGCATCTGTATGATGTGAAATTAGATGTAAATTTTGTGTAAAAAAAAAAAAAATTAATATAAAAAAGGAAGTGAAATGTCATGTAACTTTTAGACCAGTGGTGCCCTTTATTTTTTTTTGACCCCCTCGAAAACATCAGCCTATATCAGCCTATATTCACTCAACCTCGGGAGATCATTGCGGGGCGATACTCATTTACAGTGTCATCGAGTCAAATTACAAAGACAAAAACAGAACAACAACACAGAAAAGAAGTGACATAATCATAAGAAAAATATATATACTGTATATATTTTTTTTTAACTTTCTGAATAGGAAAAATTAATTGGTGATTACATTTGGATAATAAGGATGCCAAGAAGTTTGACATAATCTTTGACAAGTGGTCGCAAGTTAACTTTTTTAAAGGGTCAAATAAAAATTGGGAACCACTGGTCTTAGTGTATTAGAGATGTAAGTATAACAGAATTAGAAACAGTATAACATTACATGATGTTCACAGAATAAATAAATTGTCATGTCAAATGAAAGGTTCAATATTTGATATACTTGTGTGAGCTATGAGTACTATAAGTTAATTTATTTTGTTGTTTATAGGCCTGACAGGGTGATCATATCATATCCAGTATGTCACAAGGAAACGGAACAGATAAGAAAAAGATATTTTTTGCAGCCATTTTGTTTTATTCCTGACCTACTAACTTCCGATCCCTCCACACAGGGGTGATCACTTACTGTCTTGGACTAGTGCAAAGACGTATTTCATGCTACCATCACAATGCCAGTAGTAATCATGTTTTAGGACATTTTATGCATTTGACTTTGGGTTTTTTGCCTGCATGTTCAAAGGTTTTCATCACAATGGATAGTGGGGAGTGTCAAAACCACGGCAAGGGCAGTAGATGTTGTGTGCCAAGATGTGTAGGCGGGAGTCCATGCAAAAAAATGGAAGGCATTTCTTAACAGAAGCCTGTAAAGTTCAACAAAAATAACCTAAAGTCCCAGTCCATTCAGAAATGTGTTTTGGATTTGGTTTGACCTTTGCAGTGCGGTATAGGCTCCTTTCACAGAAGACATGTTGCCATGTCACAGTAGGAAACACATAGGTGTAAAACATGACATGAATGATGGTTGGATTTCATTTAGCTGCCACAGTTTCACACTTAGGTTTCATTAAGCCGTCTAAATTTGAAGATGCATCTCTAGTAGTGTATAGCCAAATAAAACATAGAAAAACAGAGAAAATAGTTCAGATTGATTGAGAAGAGGGATGTGATATTTGGCATAAAATGTGTCAACTGGGTTCAAAGGCTTAAGCCTTTCAAGACATTTTACATGTCTTGTTAAATTCTCCTTTTAAGGGTATTTGCATATAACCTGATCCCATGTGTTTCATATCAAAACGTTCAGAACAAACTCAGCTTTCTGTGTGGTGATGCCCAAAATTTTTCCAGAGCAATGTATAAACATAATAAGATCATTTGGCCCTAAAGCTGAAGTTGATGTTCGCTTTTTGAAATTTTTCAAATCTCTTGTGAAAACAAACCTACACTCAATTGTTTTGGTGCTTGACATGAGGTTTACAAAAGTGTTGGGTTCACAAAAGTAGCGTAATATATGAATAAAATAGGAAATAAATGTCTAAAATTTAATTTTGTAATATTGCTTTTTGAGTAGGAGTGTTGTTGTTCCATATCTTTACTAACTCACTTGTGTATGATCCTAACCTTAATACTGTATTTTATTTAACACACTATTGAACTATTGAATTTGTTAATATGTGATGTGATGCGATGTGCACTAGGGTGCATCTGTTTTTTGACTATGACTATTGCAGAATTGCAGGAATTTTACTGGCAAACTACAGCTCTGTTCTCCATACTATCTGTCACCTGTGATATGGATCAGCATGGAGATAAAGCTCGTGGCCCTCACTCTGCTCTTCAGTATCAGAGAAATTCTTTTGCACTTTTTATCTTTTTTGAGAAAATGGAACTTCTGATTTTGAAATCCACATGCTGGCAGCTTGGTATCCTATGTCAGCCACTGGTGTCACCTCAGGTTACCACATTTATACAACCTCCACACAGATAAGTCTCTCATGGTTACGCTCTCCCTTCTGCAGTGTCAATACTGTGATAGATAAACGTCAGTATCAGATTGCGTTGAACATCCCCCCCAGGCTTTATATGTAGTATCAGTCTCCAGTTATGGGAGGTCATTGTGTTCACACTCCACGCAAGGTATCTTTTGTTGTGGCTGCAGCTGAATCAGTGCAGTGTGTGTGGTTTCCCATAATAAGTTTTTCTATGTCTGATTTTATCAGTATTAACAGTCACTTGTGCATCAAAAATGAAAATATTTATCTGATAATACTAGACGGCTGTTTAACATCATACATTATCTGAACCAGGAAAAAACACCTTCATTATTAATATCTCTCGATGCCGAGAAGGCGTTTGACCGCTTAGAATGGGATTTTCTTTTTTTAGTACTAGATACATTTAAATTAGGCTTCAATTTCATTGAATGAATTAAAGCAATATATTACACTCCAAATGCAACAGTTTGCTCTAATAAAGTAGAATCTCCCCCAGTGCACTTAGGAAGAGGTACCAGGCAAGGCTGCCCTCTCTCCCCATTATAGCTTGTGGTCCCCAAGTCAAGACTTAAGACTCGGGGGGACAGGGCCTTTTCTGTGGTTGGACCTAAACTCTGGAATGCCCTGCCTCTCCATGTCCGAACTGCCCCTACAGTTGAGTGTTTTAAGGCACGTCTAAAGACACACTTTTATTCTTTGCCTTTTAATTCTGTGTGAGTTATGTGGTCCACTGTAGTGTTTATTCTTTCTATATTTTTTCTTTTTTTTATGAATTGTTTGTATGTTCTGAGTCTTCTGTGCAGCACTTTGGGAACTTTGTGTTTGTAAAATGTGCTATAGAAATAAAGTGGATTGGATTGGATTTGTTGCTTTAGAACCGTTTGATGAGATGATCAGAACTAATCCTATGATAAAGGGAGTGACCGCAGGCACACAACACCACCAAATTTCCCTCTATGCTGACGATACTTTATTTGTTACTGAACCTATGTTAACTCAGGCCATGATATTCAAAGATTTTCTAAGACTTCAGGGTGTAAGGTTAACTTACAAAAATCAATTGCTTGTCCTCTTAACATTCCAAATGAGGAAAATCTTAAGAAAGAATGCCCCATTTCTTGGTCAATATATGGCTTTAAATATCATGGAGTACAAGTGACACCCGCCTTGGACAAAATATTTAAGGAAAACTATAACTCTTTGCTGGAGGAATGCAAAAAGAAACTTCAGACTTGGTCTGTTCTCCCACTGTCTCTTATTGGGAAAATCAAAGTCATTAAAATGAATATACTCCCTAAGTTTATTTATGCTTTTAATATGTTGCCATGCTATATTCCCCCTTCTTTTTTAAGCAAATTAATAGATGTCTAACAAAATGCATATGGAACAACAAGACCCCAAGGATTAAGTTGTCCACTTTAACAAAGTCATGCTCAAAAGGGGCGTTAGGACTTCCACATTTTCTATGCTACTACTGGGCTTGTCAAGTTAGAAATATCATAAGTTGGAAGCTGGGAACTAGTTCTCTTTGGCTAGCACTGGAATCACTAACATGCTATCCACTGGAGACCACAACAACACTTTATGTTAATAAATTGTAGTTGCTGATGAATGTTGAGGGGTTTCCCCCTTTACAAGCCACATTGAAAGCTTGGTAGGACTGTAATAGGTATTTGAGCACAGCAGGTCATATAAGCAAAAACTCTCCAACTGCATTTAACCCCAACTTGTATAGAATTTTGTCTGAAAGTCCCCAGAACTCCTTTTCTTCTTTGAGAACAAATTGGGAACTAGAGCTTAAAAAGAAGTTCAGCGAAAGAGAATTATAAATTCCTGTATAAATACTATATAACTCCAGTGAAGCTTAATACGATTGATGATAGAAATTCTCCTATGTGTAGAAAATATGGAACTGAATCAGGAAAATTTACGCATTTATTTTGGTATTGTAAAGTTGTTTACTCCTTTTGGGAGAACCTCCAATTTGGTACAGACATTTGGTATGTTGCCCTCAGGATAACTTTTAATAACTTTGGTGGTTCCTTAACTTTTCCTCTGGTGCCATCATCAGCTCAACATTTTGCTCTGTCCAATACATTGTTTGACCAAATGCCTGCACAACTAATGGCACGGCCATCACCCTCAGCTGTGCTGTGTGTTAAGTAAACTAAGATGGTAAACATTGTGAACATTGTACCTACTAAACATCAGCATGGTAGCCAAAGGTCAGAAATAATCTGCTCTAAAGACAGAGGAAGAGAAACTTTCTGAAGAATCTGAGCAAGAGGAACTATACCCAGTAATGTGTGAAATGATGTGACTTCCTTCTTTATTTTTTTATTACACTTAATTTGCTTTGCTGGATTGTCAGTCAGGCTGGCCTTGTTTGTTTTGCCCGGATGTAAGGTTGACTATAGTCATGTCAAATGGCAAGATTGTGTTAGGCAAAAGATCATTTATCTGAAGATAAAACCATTATTAGGTTGTTGGTGTTGAAGGCATTAAGATATTTGTGTTTCAAGAGGTCAAAGAACTAGGTATTTTCTTCTTCTCTTTCTTCCTCTTTACAAGGTGTTTTTATATCAAGATACGTACAAATCAATGTCGGCAGAGGAAAACTAAAGCACCAGCAAAGTGGAAGTTGGAAGTCATTGTGGTTTGGTGACGCACACGTCATAGAAACAGGAAGCCTGTGGTCATGGGGTTTTTCAAACACCTCTAACACTTTGCACTACATTACAGTCTGTCTACCAAACAGCATCCTCAGCCACAAGTGTGCTTTGTTTCGTCCCCCTGTCACTCTGAAGGCAGGTCCTAGACTCAGTTTGTGGACAGACAGGAACACAGCTGTTGGCCCTCTGATCAAAGCAGACTGGGGCCTGAGCACTGTCAGTCCCTGTGTTCAGCAGCGCCATTCTGTTTGGGATTATCACACCTGTGGTTCAGGGATTAATCCCAGCAGAGACATGGGAACCAGGGACAAAGGGGCTCCAACGGTCCAGTGTAGAAAGGGAGAAGGGGCGACGATGTAGTGCATCCCAGGACTTTGCCCCCATGAGCTCTAAGTGCCTTTTAACACCTGTGGGCCAACAGGTTGGAAAGGTGTTAGGCTGGTGCAGAGGAGCGTCATCACTTAAACTTTACTATCAAACAGCCATCTTTGGCCGCAAAAACATAAAAGACATCTGTCTGGAGCTGCAAAACCTTTTTGAGCCTTATAATGACAGTAACACAGACGAAATTAGCCTATGAATAGTTCTAATAGATCTAAAGGAGCATTCATTAATATGGTGATGTTTGATGTCAATTTTATGGCCCTTTCTTTGACGATATTTGTGGAGAGGGACATATCTTTAATTTTATGAACAATCCCAATTTTGTTTTTTAAGTCTAAGAATAGATGCTTTGATATTTTAATGAAGAATTTGTATATGTATTCATCGTGAACGGCTTCCCACGCCTTACTATCTAGGTTATAACTAGGTTCAGCAATAAAGGATTAACGTTGGCTATGACCTTTTAGTTGACTGAAATGTTATGTAGCCTAAATGGACACTCTAAAGGTGTTTTTCCATTACCAGTACCTACTCGACTCGCCTCGCCTCGCCTCTACTCGCCTCGCCTCGCGTCCGTTTTCCATTGCAGATTTTAAGAATCGCCTCAGCGTGGCTGGTCGTCATAGCGACTGCCGTGGGCGTGGCTTAGTAGCTTGCTTTTCCCATTGACAAATCCCCGCCGCATTTCCTGGTTCTCTGTCTCCGTGAACAACATGATATCAAAGAGTTAACGTTTACTGCTCCAGATTTCCCACCGTGATCACATATATATGACTCTAGAGTCGCTACTCGCTTTGTTTCTCTCACATATATATGACTCTAGAGTCGCTACTCGCTTTGTTTCTCTCACATATATATGACTCTAGAGTCGCTACTCGCTTTGTTTCTCTCACATATATATGACTCTAGAGTCGCTACTCGCTTTGTTTCTCTCACATATATGACTCTAGAGTCGCTACTCGCTTTGTTTCTCTCACATATATATGACTCTAGAGTCACTACTCGCTTTGTTTCTCTCACATATATATGACTCTAGAGTCGCTACTCGCTTTGTTTCTCTCACATATATATGACTCTAGAGTCGCTACTCGCTTTGTTTCTCTCACATATATATGACTCTAGAGTCGCTACTCGCTTTGTTTCTCTCACATATATATGACTCTAGAGTCGCTACTCGCTTTGTTTCTCTCACATATATATGACTCTAGAGTCGCTACTCGCTTTGTTTCTCTCACATATATATGACTCTAGAGTCGCTACTCGCTTTGTTTCTCTCACATATATATGACTCTAGAGTCGCTACTCGCTTTGTTTCTCTCACATATATATGACTCTAGAGTCGCTACTCGCTTTGTTTCTCTCACATATATATGACTCTAGAGTCGCTACTCGCTTTGTTTCTCTCACATATATATGACTCTAGAGTCGCTACTCGCTTTGTTTCTCTCACATATATATGACTCTAGAGTCAGCTACTCGCTTTGTTTCTCTCACATATATATGACTCTAGAGTCGCTACTCGCTTTGTTTCTCTCACATATATATGACTCTAGAGTCGCTACTCGCTTTGTTTCTCTCACATATATATGACTCTAGAGTCGCTACTCGCTTTGTTTCTCTCACATATATGACTCTAGAGTCGCTACTCGCTTTGTTTCTCTCACATATATAGGACTCTAGAGTCGCTACTCGCTTTGTTTCTCTCACATATATATGACTCTAGAGTCGCTACTCGCTTTGTTTCTCTCACATATATATGACTCTAGAGTCGCTACTCGCTTTGTTTCTCTCACATATATATGACTCTAGAGTCGCTACTCGCTTTGTTTCTCTCACATATATATGACTCTAGAGTCGCTACTCGCTGCGGAGATAATCGCCGTCACTCTCTCACTTCTCCCTCGCTCACCAGCTCCCCACACACACATACGGCGACTCGACACACACACATCACACATTACACACACCAGCGCACCAGTATAACCATCAGGCCACTTGTATGCTACGGAGAAAGCTCTGCGTGGAGCCTCCGGCAGCAAAAAACCACCGCTGGCTAAACTATTTAAAAATGCCGTCTGTCGCTGGCAATGCAGTGATCAGTGACGATTCTTTCCGACCAGTCAGCAGCCTGCAGGGTTTCGCGTCACCTTCTCAGCTCGCCTCAGCTCGCCTCAGCTCGCTTGGAACCTCGACTGAGGATGTGCGAAAAAAAGTATCTGTTAGCAGGTACCAGGTACTTTTTTTCGTAATGGAAAACCAAAAAAAGGCGAGGCGAGGTGAGGCGAGTAGGTACTGGTAATGGAAAAGCACCATAAGAATCACTTTAGGCCTACATGAATAATTGAAATTGAGATTTAAAATGTAAAAAAATAAAAAAAAAATAACCCTTAATCGTTTCCATATAACTTTTTGTCAAAGCCACAGGGAGCCACTGATGAGGGGCTGAAAAGCTGCATGCAGCTCCGGAGCCACAGGTTGCAGGTTGGTTTTAACCATACATCAAATGCATGCTCTTGGGAAACTGTTGGCTCTTTGTAAATCATAGAGTGTGGTCTAGACCTACTCTATCTGTAAAGTGTCCTGAGATAACTCCTGTTGTGATTTGACACTATAAATAAAATTGAATTAAATCGACAGAGAAAAACACTCTGTTGCAGCCTCTTATTGTGATATACATGTAGACTCATATAATAGGTGTACATATAGGCAGCTGTCTGCTTAATAAGGATTACTTAATAGGGAAACAGTGTAGGAAGTACAGAGCAGAACTAGCAGAACTACAGAGGCCTCACCTCATGAATCAGATATTACACAATAAGTAAAAACTGGTCTGAAAGTATTGAAAAAAAGGCAGTGACAGGTTACTAAGATGTTAAAACTACAACAAAAATGGCACCCATAGCAATAGTATCTTATATGTTGTTTTTTTTGTGCACAGCTCTGCCGTACAAAGGCTAAGAGCAAAATGTTGTAGGGCAGAGCTATTTAGAGGAGTGAAAATGTTACTGACTGACCAGGTCCGGTCTTTACAGTTTTTTTGGATTGCTTAAGCACGATTTTCAAAAAAGGGCCCGTGTTTTCAAAACACTACACACAATTAGCACAACCACACACCCAATTAGCAAAACACCTTTGCACCTTTGCAAAATGAAACACTCTTGCAAAAACTATACACTAATTTATAAAAAACATATTTTGTTACCATATGAAACACACACCTTTCATTTGACTTAATTAAGTTTTAACCATATACACACTGCTGTTGCTAACCTAAAACACTTTTAGCAATTCTACTTCTCAGTGATTAGAGTACTGTAAATGAATTACACCGAGAAATTTACAATAAGTTCACCAAACACTACACAAGACCAATGCTGCAGACTGAGGAAATATAATTTATTTCTCTCCATATGCCCAAATCAGTCGACATGGAGAATCAACAACAAAACCTGTCCCAGTTTTCATTCTACGACAGTAGTGTGCATAACACTGTTAGCTCCACAAACAACAAACTTAAAATATTCTATCCAGTAAAGGTTACAATCACAGAAAAAACAGACAAAACAAAAAAAAAGATCTGAAAAAGTACAGAAAATACTCGACATTATCTCTTCGCCTAGCTGGATCCGGCCAAGAGAATTTCATCAACATTGGCAAGACAACCGTCTTGAATGTCGAATCCATCCTTGCACAGCTGCAGCGTAGATTTGGTCACAGGGGTCCTCCATGGCCTCAATGAGGGGTACCTGAGCCTGGGGCCTCAATGAGGGGTACCTGAGTCTGGGGCTTCAATGAGGGGTACCTGAGCCTGGGGCCTCAATGAGGGGTACCTGAGCCTGGGGTCTCAATGAGGGGTACCTGAGCCTGGGGCCAGAGATCGTAAACCCTCGCGTGAATATGGTCCCCCTTCCTCCTTGTCGTTCTCGACCCTCAATCCTCATGTCACAGGGAGGGGTATCAACAGTGCTGATATGGTGCATCCAATGAGCAGCTGATTACTGTAACTGGAGACAGATTTTCTTTGACCTGTTTCCTTGTTGAAATGTCCTTATGACAGATGCCACTGTATATCTACTAAGATTTGGCTGAACTCTTAGTCCAGTCTCCCTCAGCATCAGTCCGTGGTTCACAACATGGTCCACTAGTGTGCCTCTACCTCTGGCTGGGCCTCTTCCTCTTCCTCTACCTCCTTTTCCTCCTCTGTGGATTCTCCCTCTTACTCTCATTTTCTTCTTATCTTCCATTTTGGTTGAAGGCAGGTGAACTTACCTGCTGCATTTTATATAGTGCTTAAACCTGATCGGTGTGTCTACAATTTAGCAGTCATGTGTTTGTGTACCTGGTGGCTGTGTTTAACCAATCGGTTCATGTGTGTTCATTTGAAAGCCTTTGCTTTGAAATTGCAAGGAAATGACATCATGATAAATTTCTGTGTCAAATGTATACAAGTGTGTTTAGTGTTTTGAAATCACTGTGTGTAATGTTTTGCAAAAAGTGTGAAGCTGACAATGTGCTTACAGTTGTGCTAATCTAGCCTAGTGTTTTGCTCCTTGAGTCTAAGGTTTTGCTAATTGTGGGAAAGTTTTAATTTTAGTGTGTAAGCAATTGTAAAAAACTGTAATAATTCGTCATTAGCTAAAGACTGAGCCCTGTCCATCCAGTGTGACCCCAGCAGTGTCACATATCCACGCTATATCAGCTTTCCTTCGTTTACTGACCATGCAGAAAATCCTCTCTCTGTTTGTGTGGCTAATTCAAATGGCATTTTCCCTCCTGAGCCAGTTTGTCTAACAGCTTAATGTCTCCATCCCACTTTACCTTAAAAAAAAAACTCAGAAAAGATCAAGAGCCATCCGTTCAAAGGTGCTGTCCATCAGCTCATACCCTCCCCCCATGACAAAATCCTCCAAGGTTTTTAGTTCCCATTATACAGTTTGGCCACTTACTCAGGTGCCCTCGATCCCTCACACACACACACACGCACACACGTACACACACTCACAAACACACACAGACATACACACAAACATTGCACATCATTAATAACTATAATGATTAATTGCATCTAAAAACCTATTTTCCCAGTTCAGTTAATTCATTTTAAGCAGTACTATCAGGAACTCAGTACTATCAGTACTATCATTTATTAATAGATTTATATTTTGTGTAAATAATCTGAATCTACAAAGTAACTAAAGCTGTCAATATGTAGTGGAGTAAAAAGTACAATATTTCCCTCTGAGGTGTGGTGGAGCAGAAGTAAAAAATAGCATAATATGGAAATACTCAAGTACAAGTTCCTCATAATTGTAGTACCTCACAAACGTACCGTTCTTGAGTACATGTACTACATTTACTGTTTTTCCAACTCTAGTCAATAATGTTTAATGATAGCAGTGTTTCTACTCAGAATCAGAAACAGAAAAGGTTTTATGGCCACAATAAGTACACTTGCTTGGAATTTGCCTTGGTGAATGGTGCACACATAAACAAAAAAGTAGTAAACATTAATATGAAATAAACAATAAATACAGAAAACAAATATATATACAAAATGTCCCTGTTCCAACCCGTTCTCACTCTGAACTCGTAAAATACGAATGTTTGGGCAGTGGCTGTCAGTGTCACAAGCGACGCAAAATGTGCCCTTCATTGTTCAGTGTGTTTGTAGAACCCCCCAGGGAGAGCAGCCAGCTACACAGGGTTTGAAGATGTACGAAAGGCCGAAAATCCGCATTGGGAGGTTGGTTGGGGTTGGTGGATGGGTCAAACATCACAGGACTTCTAAAAAAAAATTAAAATACAATTAGGCCTATATAAAGAAATCTCCTGCTTGCTGTTACACTAACACTGGCTTTTCCGGTGTTACAAAGAAATCCGTGACCCGTCAGAATGTGTGACTGAAGCGCTGTCTACCTGCCGTAAGTCATTCTGTGATTTTGCGGGAAAAATCGGAGCCGGGCAGATGCATTACTAAAAACGATATAAAACTAGGGTTCTTTTCACTGTTAGTCTTGTTTGCTGTTACAGGTCATATAAGACCATCAGATGGAAAATGACACAATTTCAGAAACATTTAAAAGTTACATATAGTTAGTTTAATTACAATTTTCAGCAAGTCTTTGGGAAGCAATCCTCAAAGTTGAACTTCCTATAAGTGAGATTACTTTGCCAACAAATGTTAAATCTGGTATAATATTCTTTAAACAACACATGCTATATCAAAAATGTTATATATGCAATATCAGCTAATTTTGACAGTAAAAAGTATAAGTATGGTTATAAAATTGATGGAAGTGTTGAAGCTGATGACCGCTAAAATCAAAACCATTCTCTCTTTGCCTCATATTGTTCCCATGGCAATAACCAAGTAAGAGGACATTTTATGAACGACATGATGGACAACAGTGGGAGCGTATATAGGCAAATCCCTGAGGTAGACTGTTTTCACTCAGGCTTGTCCCTTACTGTAGTAGCTGGACATCCCAGAAAGACAAACCAATTCATTATTGGTTCATTATTATTAGAGATGGTCCGATACCATTTTATTGAACGATTCTGATACCTGAACTTGTGTATCAGCCGATGCTGAGTACCAATCCAACACCAGTGTGTCATATATTGTATTATGTTTTAACCAGAGGTGGGTAGAGTAGCCAAAAATTGTACTCAAGTAAAAGTACTGTTACTTCAGAATAATATGACTCAAGTAAAAGTAAAAAGTAGTCATCCAAATAATTACTTGAGTAAGAGTAAAAAAGTACTTGGTGAAAAAACTACTCAAGTACTGAGTAACTGTTGAGTAACGTCTGATTTATTTTTTTAACATAAGCATTCAATCAGACGGACAAAAAATACAAAATAATCATATTTAGACAAATTATAGTTCATCCAATCAATTAAATTAATTTAAATTAATTAATTAATTATAAAATAGCTTAAATTAAAATAATCCAGGTAAATTCAAGTATTTAAAAAATAATATCAATAAAATAATAATACATAAAAAATAAATAAGCACAAGTAACACAAATTTCCAAACCTTTCACTTTTTTTACCAGACTCTGCAGGCAGAACTAGAACAAGGTAATGGAGCTGCTGTTTGGTACTTTTACTAAGGTAAACATGCTTTCATTCACAAAGGTGGATCACTTGTTATCGGGTTCAATCGCCGTGGTAACTTATGCTGGACGCCTAACCTGGTCGGGAGCAGGTTAAGTTGGAGATCAGAGATCAACTGGTGTGAAAGTCCCGCCTACTGACCAATCAATACTCCACTGATAACGGCTTCACCGTTCTTAGAAGATCAGGTGGAGCTCGGTGCGCGGAGAGAGAGAGGGGGAGAGAGAGAGAGGGGGAGAGAGAAAAAAGAGAGGGGTGTGCTCATACAAAAAATATTTAGAGACCGACAGCCCCGTTAACATTCCCTGATGTCGATATTTGCCGTGTGTAATGCGCACAGCGGTTTTATGTTTTCTATATTTTTTATTTGCTCTCACGATCGCTCTCAATGCCATGGTTGCAACTGAAATAAAAGGCTAAAGCAACGACAGTTTATGGAAAGTACAAGTGTAATTATGGTCAGATCTTGTGCCTGACTGATGGGGAAGTGATATTGATACGAGTTGTGCGCATCTACAGCGTCGGCAATTTCTTTCTTTTTTTTGCCAGCTTTCCTTCCCGTTTTAGGAAGCAGCGACTGTATTGCGTTTTGCCTGTAAAACCATGTATGTGTTCATATTTATGTAGAATTATAGTTTGCTCTTCTTATGTAAAATATGTGGCTATTGTTGGTCATGTTGTGCAAACATCACCTCTTTTATGTGAACAGGCGCCACTGCATCGGGAAACCCTGGGTTGATTGAACTGGTTGATAACCAGCGTCATGACACAGTTTATGCGGGACCGCGGTGGTTAGGTTAGGTGAAGCCGGGTAACTGAAATAAATCCAGGGCATGTTGATCTTGCTTCGTAGTACAGGGCGCGGTTCCTCCTCGTCTGTGACGTTTCTGACATTGCCATTTTTGTTTTGCTGCGACTGTAAAAGCTAACCCATCCCGCTGCTAGGTTTGAGGAAGGTGACGAGACTGCACAACTACGTTTGATTGGGTGAAACACAGTGACGTGGTAGAGGCTTTAGCGGAAGTCTCTCTCTCTGTCATAAAATGAGGCGTACGCGGGGGGATAAAAACAATGACGCGTAGAATACCAAAGAGGTAAAAAGAAAAGTAACGAGCTCATTGTAGCCTAATGTAGCAGAGTAAGAGTACAGTTTCTTCTTCACAAATCTACTCAAGTAAAAGTAAAAAGTATAGTGATTTAAAACTACTCCTAGAAGTATCATTTTTTCAAAAACTTACTCAAGTAAATGTAACGGAGTAAATGTAACTCGTTACTACCCACCACTGGTTTTAACAGCTGTATACTACTACCTCTGTATGGACGTGATAGGATTTCTATAATTGTTGTCGGTCTGGCTCAGGTTAAACTCTTTGGAAACATGAACAAACACAAACAATGAATGCCGTAGAACTTTCTTTTACTATCCGGTTTGACAGTGAGTCAACGGAAAAAGAACATAAATAAAACTACTTTAAAGTAGATTTTCTTCTGGGCTAAATTACATGGATCGGTGCATGAACTCCAGTACTTTGAATTACTGACAGCACATTTTAGGCGGTGTCGGAGTCTTTTCCGATACTGGTGTCGGAACATCTATAATTATTATTCATTATTAGTGACATGTTTCCTCTCAGTAGTTGGATATCTAAAAAACGATGCCCTGAAATTGTTGGTGAATGAAAACAACTCACATTTAGTAAATGAGAACAGCAGCAGCAGCCACCATCAGAGCTCCAGCCAAGCTGGGCCGGCTCCTCTCTGCTTCACCTGTAGGCAGACAGACATAGACAGGAACTATCTGCTGGGCGTCTTTAGCTTTTATACTGTACAAATATCTAAACTTTCTAATTCTCTGCTTGTTTTGTGACTCAGCATGAATCATGTTGGAAACAAGTGGTGTGGTGAATAATGAGAAGTGTTTGTATTTAGCCAGACTTTCCCTGTTGAGCAATCGGTTTTCTCAATAAAAGGATTATTTTGAATAAGAATATGTCAAATAAAAAAGAAATAACACATTGAATCGATTGAGTCAAATCAGTGTTCACTGACTATGGTGTGGTTGTACTGTAGTTAGTTGCTGATGGCTAGTCCACACAGCATTCCTGGATGGGAGAAGAACGTGCTCTGGTTTATTGGTATTTCTTTAAACCAATCACAATCATCTTGGGCAGCGCTAAGCGGTGGACAGAGCAACGGTGCCTCTGCAAAATAGCCTCAGGAAGGAGCTTGTTTTGGTGGAACGTGTGTACGTTCAAAAGTTGTTTTAGTCGTGCGAGAGAAAACTCAGATTGGACAGATAGTCTAGCTAGCTGTCTGGATTTACCCTGCAGAGATCTGAGGAGCAGTTAACCATAGTCCTCACAAATCCACCGGAGGTTAGAACACCAACACAAAGAAAGAGGAAGGGGACGGACATCGGGCTGAAATGAGGGACATCGGGCAGAATTTCCGGCGGCACCGGAACAATCCCGGAAATGCTAGTTCAAAGCAGACACTTTGACTTTGCGTCGCGCCCAACAACAGCTCTTAGCTGTGATATGATCACAACATATCATGGACTGAAGTGAGCTTTTGCTTTTATAAAAAGCTCATCCCGTATGGCAATATGAAAGTTATAGTCACATTCCAGTTGAAATAGATTTTATTAATAAATAATCATGTTTACCATAAATGTCTGTCTGTCTGTCCGTCTGTCTGGTCAGATTTTGTCACCACGATAGCGTCACAACACTACAAGATGCAGTTACAAAACTTTACAGGTTTACACACACACACACACACACTTTGTGGCCCTAGCCTGATCTGGTGTCCCGGCTGTTGTGATCAAAGTGGCCTCTAGTTTTGCTTTAGTTTTTATATATCAAAACGTCTGATCCTGCTGCTGATCAAATTTACTTTTTGACTCAAAGAAGACAAATTCAATTTCCTGAGATGTTTAGTTTAAAATTAAATTACAAAGACAACCGGATTGTGCCCTTTTTGCTCGTTGGGACAGTAAAATTATTTGAACCTCCTCTTTCAGTCTTTTTTATGCCCAGAGATATCTGGGTTACTTGTACTGTGGTACAGTACAGTATGTCATAGACAGGTCAGATGCTGTAGCAGTAAGATGGTAGTAAAACAGAGGGCCGCTGGGTCCTGCTTGTGCTGAGAACAACTTTTTAAGATTATTTTTGGGGCACCCACTAAGAGGACAACTTTGAAGAAAAAAAAACAGTTTTTTTGCTGAAAAGGTTGTGATAAAAATATCACAACTGGCTGAGTTGCTGACTGGCTTTTCTGTTCTTCTGGTTCATTGTCTATTTCCTATTTTTCCAGCACCAGATAGTGAAATGGTGTTTAGATTAGCAATCTCTTTCAGCCAGTTTTTGTAACTGTTATGTATTTATCCACTGGCATAAAGAATGAGTTAATAAAACAAAAGTGATAATTCACAGCTCTGCAACTCGCACCATGATACACAAGGATCCATTTTGCAGAAAATGTTTGAGATACTGCACAACCATCTTTACTTTTAGTAACTTACCTTTGGTTAATACGTGGGTGCCGATCAGAGTCACATTTAGGGTAGGGTTATGGACGAGGCAGGCTACAGATTGATATGGACCTCCAGGGATAACTATGGTGCTTGTGAGACTGTAGAGATGATCTCGAGGGTCCGGCGCTGCTGTGGTGTTCACATCCTGCGGGTCTAAGAGGTGTTGGGTGTTGTCAGAATGGTTCTGAAGTCTCCACTCTACCAAAGGCTCGGGGAATCCTCTTTGTGTAGTGCAGACTGCAGTCATTTTTTCTTCATTTACAGTCAGGCTGATATGCTTGTAGGGAACTATGAGTAAGAGAGTGCAGTCACTGACAGAAACCTCATTTCTGGTATTACTTTTCTGACAATGCTTTTCGGAAAATATGCTAATTCACTTCCTTGTTCTTCTATCAGACTATTGCTGTAAAGAAAAAGTTAAATCTCCATCCTTACCTGCAACATGTAAGGTCATTTGGCAGATTTCTCTATGTTCAATTATGAATCTCTTCATCCCTGTGCGGTCAAAAACTGCTCCAAAAGCGCGAAAAACCCTGTGGTTATCTTCTAGTGTTGGGTATTCAAATTTGAGTGAAATATTTCCTCCTGTCATGTCCTGTGGGAAGGCTGTGATCCGGTCTCGATAGAGTTTATTTGCATGCTTAGGCATCTCCTTCCCTTCATTAAAAGAGTACAAAACCTGCTCTCTTTCATCTTGCCAGTAAAAGCGTAGATACTTTGAGTCAGTGGTAGCGGGGAGCATCAGGATACATGGGAGTACTGTAGATTCACCAACGGTAGTGTTGACATAAAGAACATCTGTTGCATCAGACCCTGAAAATCAGAAAATAGACGGATTCTTAAACATGTCCTGTTTCTAGCCTCCATGTTTGATTGTTAATTAAGATTAAATAGTTTTAGTTCCACATACATAACATAAATATTACACAAATGCCATAGATAATAATACATTCCAGTGTATTTCTGTCACACACGCACACACACACACACACACACACACACACACACACACACACACACACACACACACTCACACACTCAGTGACATGGAAAACAGTGCAGTAAAATGTCACATTAAAATGAAAATGCAGCAAACTTACCCAACAGGAGAAAGCATGCCACTGATATAATGAACATTCTTGAGAGGATTAGCTCACTCGTTACACAACGTAAAGGAAAACAATTTGACTATAGAAATATATCGAAAAAAATATGCTTAACTCATCGAAAATGCAAAGTGAAGACGCACACAAGAGTGCAATTTCCTGTTTTGACAGATACACTAGTTATTCCGGCCCATTGTTGCATGCATGCTGACCAGTCATTTATATTTAAAGAACTCTACCAATGAAGTGTAGCCATATAGATATTCCATGTGGTGTAGCTGTCGCACTACTACCAGGTTATGATGATGACGTTTTTGACAGGATCTGGGGCGTGGACAACAAACTGCAAGACACAAGTGTGCATAAAATTGGGACTGGGACTTCAAGTAATGGCATCATCACGTCCTGTGTGCTTACAGGGGATGGTACAGATCACACTACGGCATCTGGGAGTCATCTGAGGACATGTTACCTAAAATGAAACTTAGTGTAAGTTCATTAAGGAAGACTTCTACGCTTCACATTCTCACTCTCCCCCAAACTAATCAGCTGACTCTGGGCGTTCACTCTTTCAGTTAAACCAACCAGATGTTGCCACGATCTCTGTGAGCTATCGCCTTGTTGCATTCAAACTTTTGCACTTCAAAACCAGAAACCCCACTCCACATCACATTCTTCCAGATCTTCTCTTCCTTCATCCTTTCTTTTACCACCACCAGTGTCTAGACTCATTCAGGGATATTCCTATATCCATATCCAGGGCTCTATACCCTTTATGAATTTAACATTGCGATGGAGTCTAATGGCCACAGACTCTAAAGACCATATCAACCTGTTATGCATATCTATGTTAATTAAACTTATTTCACTCTTAAATGAAGTCTCTCTTCATGGAAATGCACATACAGTAGGCATATGTATAAAATTGTATTTATTTGCATTTGCTACTTGATAATAGGATCAAGCATGATGCCCAGCAGTGTTTCAGTATGTTAGTATTTATTGAGTTTCATCACCATCTAGTGGTGACAGATCATATTTTCTTTGTTTCCAACTTTTCTCATGACCCTTGAACATGGCTTCTAAACTTGTTGTGATGTCACAAAAGCATGCTCATGCATACACGTCTTTGACTCAGATTGAGCACAGAGAATCTTTCTCCCATCACAAGATTAATGTGAACACAGCCTCCAAGTGTCTACATCTTTTCCATAAGGAGACTTCATTAAATAGCTCCTCCATAAATATTCTTCCATCCATACCTTCCTAAGCAGCAGAAGATTTCTAGATAAAATATACAATATGGAAGTCGGAAGTCACAGAGACAATGCATAGCTGATTAGGAAATGTATTTATTTTTAATTTATTAATGGTTGAGGTAGTAGATGACCATCTGGATGTTTAACATGGTTCGGAGTGACGTGAATATAATGCCATGATCAAGGCGCAGTAAACAGCAATGATAACCGTGAAAATAAACAAACAACACCAGTTATATGCATGACTTACAAGAGAATTTATAGGAAAGTTCTGGCACAAAATGAACATAGGGATTAATAACATATGTGTACTGAGTTGAACGTTCTCTGGGATCTGTGTTCATGCTAATCGAATGCGTCTCTAGCTTTAAACAAGCTACCGCAAACTGGTGGTTTATAGATTATAAAGACAGTAGCGTTCATGTTTACATGCGGGCGCAATCTTGGTCATGAGCAGTCGAACGATCAACGCCATGCAACCAGTAACCAGTAACATAGCTCAAACACAGCGTTCATGATTCGACTGCTCTTGACTGTTTCCCAAGATGGCGCCCTCATGTTAACATGAACTAATCTGTCGGCCCCTCCCTTGTGTCTTGCAGTTTGTTGTCCACGCCCCCTACTGTCTTTATAATCTATCTTTTTAATATTCTTAATTCTTTGTGTGCTGAAAGAAAATCAGTTGTGTTCATACCCTGCCTCTTTTTATAGGAAACAAACAAAATAGCTCTGACCGAGACAGACAAAACACAACTTCTGTATGGAGGACTAAAAGTGCCACAATTAAATAAATAAATGCACCATTAAATAATTACTTAAATATGTCATTAATTAATTCAAATACCGATTCATTTTATGTAAAATACATATATAATTATTTCACTATTTACATTTACATTTCATGATCCTGCATTGCAGTGCTTCATGAATTACTTAAAACTGTCAAACTGACCCATCAAAGTCAGTGGGCGGGGCTAACGCAAGTCTGATCCATTGCTTTGGTCTGAAGTAGAGTACCTGGATAGAGACAATGGAGGATCTCCGTGAACTTTCCAGAGAGTTGGTTAGAGACATTTTAAACTTAGCAGAGGATGTAGAAGCAGGACCTGCTGACCCAGAGCATGTAGCTAGTAAAGCAGAGGAACTCATTGAAGTTGTTGGAGTCATTTCCGCACTTTCCGACGAGGATATCGACCACAGAGTGATTGCAAATCTAGAAGAAGTTGTCCACCGCTTCTCTGGTACCAGGGCGCATCAGGCCCAACACACACAGGGACCAAGGTGTTTGGCATTTTACATACCGAGTGCAGTTCTGGAGCATTAACTTCTTTGTGGAGTTCCCGCAGTTCAAATTGCAGTGTCAAAGAGGACCATCAGGAGGCGCATGCAACAATACAGTTTAAGGTATTTACACTTAATTCATGAGTTTTCTGTTTATGAATTGCTGCTCTCATACACTCGGAAAGAATATGACGTTTAAGGTAACATTACTTGATGTTGTGTTTTTCTTGTTTGTACAGAAAGACAGATCTCTATTCAGCTGTGAATGATGAGGAGTTAGACCGTATTGTAAGTGAAATTCACAGAAGTCATCCAAACACCGGCTATAAGCTAATGCGTGGTCACCTGAATGCAAGAGGTGTGCATGTTCCAAGTGAGTATAATAATATGGGCATTATTTAAATGTATTTTTAATTTGGAGCTCTGCCCCTTTGAAAGTTGAAGAAAGCCCGCTTATGGAAAGACATCGCCTCTGAGATGTAGAATGTGTATAATAGAAGAGAAACACACATTTCAGGACGGCTGACTTGGTGGAACAATATCTGACAGTAATATTCTCAGCTGTCCGGATGTGCCCCCGCCCCTGCTGTAAAGGGTATAATATAATCATAGAAAAGGATATAATCATAGGAGGCAAAAAATCTCAGGTCATGTCTGTTCCAGCATGTGGAATCTATATATATATATATATATATATATTAATAGGGACAATATCTGACAGTACAGTACATTTTTGAGGCTGTGGTGGTTCTGTAATAGTTGACTGTTTTACACACATTATGTATTTTATTATGACACCACTATATCCTCAAAATAAGTAGCCAGTGAGTGTGTGGTTATTCATTTTAATTTCCTCCCCTCAGTCTCAAGACTGCAAGAGTCTTTACGCAGAGTCGATGCAGAGGGAGTCTACATGAGACGTCTGAGGCTGCGTGTATTAAGGCGACGGCAGTATTTTGTTCCTGGCCCAAACTCTTTGTGGCATATAGATGGCCACCATAAGCTTATCAGGTCAGTGATATTAGCAGATAAACAATGCATCTTTCTAGATGTTTCATTACAATTGTTTTACAATAAAGTTGTATTTTTTCATGCGTTTGCAACAGGTGGAGATTTGTTGTCCACGGTGGGGTGGATGGATTCAGTCATTTAGTGGTCTACCTGACTGTGGCCGGCAATAACAGAGCTCATACGGTCTTACAGAGCTTTATCGCCGCTGTTGAGCAGTATGGGCTGCCATCAAGGGAACGGTCTGATAAAGGGGGGGAGAATGCAGATGTAGCAGAATTCATGATCAGAAGCAGAGGTACCGGAATTCACACATCACAGGCAGAAGTGTCCACAATCAGCGGTAAAGAAATATGTTTGGCAACTAGGCTCACACAACTAACATACTAGTTGAATGTACTTTAGCATATGTCACATAAATTAACAATTTGTCCATTTTATCCTAAACACAGAATAGAGAGGATGTGGAGAGATGTTTATGCCCTGGACCTCTTCTATCAGATCTTCACTTCATTGGAAGATCAGGGAACACAGAATCCAGACAATGAATTCCATCTTTTTGCTCTGCACCGGATTTTCCTTCCACTGGTTCAGCAAAGCCTTGACTCTTTTCGAGATGCTTGGAACTTTCACGGTCTTAGAACTGAAAGGAATCAGTCACCACAGCAACTCTGGAGCAGTTACAGAGAGAAAGGCCCTGAGGAGGATCCTACTGAGGTTAACAATCAACTTTTAACACTTTTAAATTGTTTCCCCAAAGGAATTATGGGAGAAAAAAATGGTGCTAAATGTGATACTTTAAATGTAACATTTACTATAGATTATTGTCTCTTTAAAATCTCCCGAGCTTTTAAAGCTCAACCTGTGAGCTGTAGTTTCTACAGTGCATACTATGCACAGCTGTATTATTTTACAAAACTGAATTTAATAAGTAACACTTTTTCTCTCACTGACCAAAAATAACAATCTTGTGTAAGGACATGTCAAACTAGTCCTAAGTACAAGATTGATTATGCTTGTCATCCATTCAGGTTCCTGAAGAATATGGGATCGATTGGAACGGACCTCACTGCCTTCATGGAGGCACTGTGTCAGTCCCCGAGGTTCAGCTGGCCCGTGAGCTCTCAGATGGAGAGGTTGCAATTTTGCCAGCTCCAGGAGTTGCTGTTACTGATGCACTTAGACTATATGTAAAGACTGTGGAAGTGTTTTCAAGAATCTTAGACTGATGTCCAACCCATGTTTTTATTTGTTGTTTTTAGGAAAAAATGAAAGTTTACTTTCCTTTTAAAAGAAAAAAAAAAAAAAAAGCTGGTTCTTTGACGCTTCCTGTCTCATTTTGGTCCACAGAATGACTAACATGAATGCTGTACTGTTAGCACTGAAGGTGCAGAACAGTTTGATTTCAGTAAATGGAAAAAATATGTAGAATAAAAAAATATGGTCAACTACTGCACAGTGTGTTAATGTTTTCAAAGACACTGAACTTGTGTCAATTCATCTGAACTGTGTATGCATTGACATTAGGGCTGGGCAATATGGTGAAAATCAAATATCACAACATTTTTGACCAAGCACCTCGATGTCGATATTGTAAGGTTGACAATTGGTGCATTCACAAAATATCTTCCACATTTAGATTTCGGATAAATAACCATCATAATGTGGATATAATGACTAAGTGGTTAAAGGCAAATAATAGAACAGCTAGAACAGTCCGGTAAATTCAGAAAATGACATCACTTTACTGTAATGCAGCCTTTGAAACCAGGAAAAGACTAAACTTACCATGTAACAATATTACACTTCTTCAAAATCTAAGACGATATCTAGTCTTATATCACGATAGATATAATATTAAAATATTGCCCAGCTATAATTGACATCTGTCTGAAAACTTAAACAAGCCCAAATCCAGTACTTTTTATGGGAGCGACAAGTGCTTTCTCAAAGTCCATGTAGATTTTGAAATGAGCTGGCAGCTTTAGGGTTTCAAAGCATGTGGAGGACGTAGGAAGGGTTCCCCCAGAAATCTCCACTCTCAGTTCAGGAGGAAGCATCTCCCAGCCAACCCAGAATGTCAGCAGCTGGGCCAGGGTACCTGATGAAGCTAAAAGTCATAAAATGGATTAAAGACATTTAGTTCAACTTTAATTTATCATATCTCTCCATGAGACAAAGAAGCATTTGTAAAGAGAGAAAATAAGGTTTATACCTGTTTCAATGAACATCCTTAGAAAGCCAGTGATGCGGCAGGTGGTGTCTAAGTCAAAGTCTTCATCATCACTGTCCTCAACTGGCCATGTGATTTTTTTCTAGGAGCATCTTAAAGAAAACAAATTGTAATTTTAAAAAGGGAGAACTTATTTTGGTGAAGGACTATGCAGATCACATTCTTGGAAAATGGAAAAATAACTAGCTCAGTTATTGTAAATACACGTAAATTCATCAAGTTAAGTCACACATAAGTAAATTACTGACTTACCTGGGGTGTGAACTCCATTTCAGCCATTTTGGGGAAAAGAAGTGGTACAACATCTGGCCTAGATGTCAGCAGGGGCCATACCATCTTTCAGTCCCTTTCTCAACTGTTTAATTTGGCACATGGTCCTCCCAACGACCTAAGAGACAGACCGACCCATATTACAGCCCAAATCCTTACCCCAAAATTGACAAAAGTTGGCACAGTAGGGAAAATGTTACTAAAAGCACAATAAAGTGCTTTATAAAAACCCATTAAAACTCTAGTACTTAAACTCTTGTGTTAACATAACAAGCCAGGGTACACAACGTATTCTATAATTTCAACAAGTACAGCAATGAATTCTGTCACTTAACCAGCAGGAACTCACTGCATGGAGTAGAAGTTTGTTATGTAGCCATCTACGATTTGTTTTGGTGACTGCCGGAAGATCCCAAGACATGGAAAGATCTGAAACTGTGTCCTTCTGTTCCGGTGTAAGTTCTTCATGTTCAAGCTAGAATTAAGACCATGCAAGTTATTATATCTACCCAAGCAATATTTTTTACATGGCAAAGTTTCTTTTAGGTTACATACCAGTTCTATGATGCTCCTGATGTGCAGATCAGGACAGTCTTCTGTAACAACAGTTGCCATTTCAGGGTGCCCATTGAACAGTACATGAATTACAGCAGGACTTAGTCCTGTGACATGGGGACCATCATGCAGAAAGGTGTGGGCCAACATCCTTCCTGCAACCCGGAAGAGGTTGCTTTCAATAAGTGCCTCTGATGCTGCTGGAACAAGATGGTCAGGTTCACCCTCAAATAGCAGTGTTCGGCCCATTCCTCCTGTAAAGTACCAAGAGAGCAGGGAATAAAGTCACAACAATTAACCTCTTAAATACATTTAAAAAACCTGGCCTGTGGTATTGCTGCTTGTAGAATTCACTTAAACCAAATTGTAGCCTACTCCAAAATGACTTACAGAAGGACCCCAAACCACTTCAAATGCAACTCCCCTGTATACCCTACTACCGACTTACTGATTTACCTGACACAAAACATTGCCCACCGGCCCTCCGCTAAACAGCACATATCTGCGTTCATCAACCAACAGAACGTACGTGTACGTGTGTGTGTGTGTGTGTGTGTGTGTGTGCGCATAGAGAGAGGCGGTGCAGAGCGAGTCACGACACAAACAGGTGCTCAGTCAGCGTTGCATGCAGTGTGAGAATGGCAAGCGGCAAGAGCAGCAAAAGCCAATGTGTGCTTCTTTTACCTATATATGTAACGCTATCTTTTGCGTTTATCCAAACAACGTCAAACTTGGCACTGCACTTACTCGTGCCCATAGCAAGACACCTGTCAAGTTTGAAATCCATCGGACTAACTGTTTGAGAGACATGCGCTACAGACAGACATTCCTGCAATTTATAGATGGAATAACCTTCAAAAAATTAGTAAGATACTTACCAAGATCTAGACTGAATCCAAACTTTTTTGTTTTTTTGATTGTTGTCATAAAGTACCGCATCACACCATCTCCGATAGCAACATCACCTGAAATAAAATACTGATAATAACAGTGGAAAAAAAGTGGCGGACTAATTAGGTAACATTTAACAAGCAAGTGTCGTGGAAGTTTTCCTTGAAGCAGCAGAGTTAGTGATATTCATGATAAAATCAAAACGAATAACAAAAGTTTGATCTTTGAGTATTTATTTGCAAATGGAGAAAACAGTTTCAAAGGTACACCCCAACCAGCAATGACATGTGGGGCCCAGATGGGTTAAGTACAGTGTTGTAATGTAACGGAGTACAAATACTTCGTTACTGTACTTAAGTAGAAATTTCACGTATCTGTACTTTACTTCGCTATTTAAATTTATGTCAACTTTCACTTTTACTCCACTACATTTCCTAGATAAAATGTATACTTTTACTCCGTTATATTTCCACTAAGCATCTTCGTTACTCGTTACTAAAAAATGAAATTAGAAGAAATGTGTGCGACTGCAATAAGGGAGGTTTGGCGAATCACTGCTCCTAGATTGCATTACGCACGCTCCGCACACCGCGCTCTATTTCAGCGCTTGTTTGTTGCAAACCGCCATGGAAGCATGAGCACCTACTGGAGCACCTACTGGAGGACCTCCCGTTATCGTAGACCACCAGGCTCGACATAAGCAATGGCCCGATGGCCCGCCCGGGGCCAGTAAATACGTATGTCGGGCTGGTTGCAGCCACAGTCACTGGTGTGTGCGTTACTTCACGCAGCACATGTAGCCTACTGACTGGAAACGTTACAGAGGATTATTTACCGCCGATGGCGCAGATGAACTAACGCTACACTCCTTACTGTAAGTAGGTAGCCTACAATAAAACCTCCATGATTAAAGAGTCAATACTTATCAATAACCCACCTACCTGTTCTACAGGCAGAAACACGTAGAAACCCATATCTCTGTCTGATCTGTCTACGCTGTCCACTCTCGTCCTCCGCGCTGTGCAAACACAGCTCTACTCTGCAAACAGCGACTTTACAAACGAGCTAAAATGAAAGATGTCAGTTTGTAGTCTAACTGTTTGTCTTAATTTGAAACCAATCTTGAACTTTGGACAAACTATTGTAAACGTAGCTGCTGTCTAAACGAGCCATCCTCTTGCTGGAGCAGTAAACCTATGGATGTACTTTAAGACCAAAACAAATACATGTGGCTACTTAATATGCACGTGAATGACGCGTTCTTCATTGTTGACGATGTTGCCAGTTGTATTATTTAGCAACAGAATCGTCTTATTTCAAATTAGGCATACAGGACTAATCTGAGATCATTTTCTAGTTAAGTAGCCTATTTAGTTATCATTATGGATTTTCCATGTTGTTAGGGGTTTGCTTACTAATGTAAAAAATATAGCATTAATTTAGTAAGAAAGTGAAAATATCAAGATGACAAGATGATGCGTATTAGGTATAATTTTATTTTCTTTATTTGAATGTAGTTGATGACCCCTGGTCTAGCTTTGCTGCTAATGGCACAACATCCAGTGGCAGTGGCTAGCTTTTTTCCTGCTTTTTTGTCCTTTTCCAATCACACCTATGATATTTTTTTCAGGGCCAGTAAAAATGTAGAAGGGGCCAGCAAAACTCTGATCTACTGGCCCCGGGGCCAGTGGGGATTTTTTTTTATGTTGAGCCCTGCGACCAAACCAACAATAGTGGTGAACTCGGTGAACAGGGTAGTGGTGAAGATAACGTCATACACCCGTGTTGCAAGAAATGTTTCTGTACATTGATGTCAGCTCTAAACATATGCTGTTTGTTCTTTGAACTTAAGAGAATTGTGTCTGAAAAGTCCCTGAATATGCTTTATGCTTTACTATAAGAAAGCCACAATAAAATTTCTAACCGCTTGCTTTTAAAAAAAACAACTTTTACTTTTACTTTTGATACTTAAGTACATTAAATATCAGAAAATATATAATATCAAAAAAGTACAGTATATATCAGATACTTTAAGACTTTTACTTAAGTAATATTCTAAATGGTAACTTTCACTTCTACCGAAGTCTTTTTCTAGTACGATACTTGTACTTTTACTCAAGTATTGCTTTCTAGTACTTTATACAACACTGCCCAGCCAGCAATGACATGTGGGGCCCAGATGGGGGATTCATGGGCAGCAAATGTGGGCCCCATCATGGGCTTGCACCCGGGATCCACATTGGGGCAAGTCGTGGAAGCCCAGACATACTAAAAGTGGGACCTGTAAGGGTCTTATGTGGGTCCTAACTGGGTAATTCATGTCAGACCCATTTGGGCCCCACCTGCCCAAAGGGGTTTAAAGTGGGTTTGCACCCAGGATCCAGCCGTGGATGCCCAGATGGGTTTTAAGTGGGACCTGTAAGGGTCTTATGTGGGTCCTAACTGGGTAATTCATGTCAGACCCATTTGGGCCCCACCTGCCTAAAGGGCGTTTAAAATGGGCTTGCACCCGGGATCCACACAGGGGCCAGCCGTGGATGCCCAGATGGGTTTTAAGTGGGACCTGTAATGGTCTTATGTGGGTCCTAACTGGGTAATTCATGTCAGACCCATTTGGGCCCCACCTGCCCAAAGGGGTTTAAAGTGGGTTTGCACCCACGATCCAGCCATGGATGCCCAGATGGGCTTTAAAAGGACCTGTAAGGGTCTTATGTGGGATCTTAACCTGGCAATTCATGACAGACCCATTTGGGCCCCACCTGCTTAAAGGGCGTTTAAAATGGGCTTGCACCCGGGATCCACACGGGGTCCAGCCGTGAATGCCCAGATGGGTTTTAAGTGGGACCTGTAAGGGTCTTATGTGGGTCTTAACTGGGTAATTCATGTCAGACCCATTTGGGCCCCACCTGCCTAAAGGGGTTTAAAGTGGGCTTGCACCAGGATTCAACCGTGAATGCCCCTATGGGCTTAAAGTGGGTCCTAACTGGGCAATTCATGCAAGGCCTATCTAAGCCCAACCATGCCAAATGACTTAAGGAAGCAATCTAAGAAAAACGAAGAATGAATATAAATCCAAGATAAATAAAAGACACTTGACGCTTTGAACTGCAAGAAATATATTGTTAAATTTAACAAAAATGATCTTTAAAAAAAAATTTAAATGTCACAACATACCGGTAAACAAATCAAAGATATATTTTTAAAAAATCTGAAAAAAAAACACCTCTCCAAAAAATACATTAATACAAAATACACTCATGGCGTCTGAAGGAACTGTAAGGTGATGGGAATGGTTCAGGTAGAGTGAAGGTGTGGTGAGCAAACAGTCTCGGTCAGAAGACATCAGGTGGTATGGAGTGAGGAATGAAACAGGGAGAAGGCAGGGTTCAATGCAGCACCAGTGGTATTTTATTATTTATCATTCAGAGTGACGTGGATTCATTGCAGTTACTGTGTGCTGCAGAAAGGGATAACAAAAACATAATACCATTAATGATAGTGGTCAATTAACACATATTGCAAACAAACAAATGCACAGGCTTTCAGATAGTACAACAAACAATATATCCACATTGCTGGCAAACAATGGCATTCAGTTAGCAGTGCACATGGTAGCATAGCAAAGACACAGTAATTCATGGCATAAAACAAACAAATGATAACTTGATTCACGTTAACTCCTGACGACTCACACAGGTTGCATTGAAGTGCCGGCAGAGTGAGCAAAGAATGAGCCAAAGAGTTCACAATCAATTTATAGGCAACAGGTGAGGTGGGCGTGGTCAGGCAGCAGATAGCAAAAGCCTCCTTGAAAAAGTGGAACGGAGTTGAAAGGGAATGGGATGGCAAGAGTCTTTTCAGCGTCTGTGTGCTGGACGCTCCTTTTTCTCTTTGAGCTCTTGCAGCCCTCTCCCCTCCACGGTCACATGCGCCGGTAAACCACTTCAACAGCGCCATTTCCACTTCACATTTTGAGTCATTGCATTACTCTTCAGTGCACCTAAAAACAGAGGAGCATAAGTCAATTTAGCAAGGTTCTTTTTTGCCCCAACAAGTCCATGTTCTGCTCTTTCAATGGGTTGTCTCAGTCCGTTTTTTAGCGCTAATAGTCACGGAGATATTCAAGCAGTTTAGCACTGTGATGGCCACAGCTGTGGCCACACAGCCATCTTAAAGGCGGTAACCTCATACACTCACATTTATCTTAGTTCATGCCGTTTTCCTTAAGATTGGTTTCTATATCTTTTCAGACACATTATATATTTTGTTCTAAACATTTATTTAGTTTTGAATAACTTACAGGGCACTGGATTTGGTTTACATATATACTTTATTAGTTTTGGATTGGTTTTCTAATATAACTGTTTTCTTTGAGCTTACCAGTGCTGCGGATTCCACACCCTGGAGTGAGGCATGCAGGCTGCAGGGACAAAAGGGTGGCGTCTGGAACTACAGCAGCTTTATAGGAGTGGTGGCTAAATTGGAATCTACCACTACTTGTTATGTCAGGGGGGAGTTAGCTTTATTTGTCCTCAAGATATTTGAGTTTTGATTTGTATTGTCTTTAGTACATTTATTCAGTTAATGTTAATTAAGATTACATTTCTTTTGGAGTAAGTGTTTAGTTGTTTTCTTTTGTTATTTGTAATTTACATATTAGTGTTATTGTTAGTCTCCCCCTGGGTGTCAATCCTGGTCTGATCACCCAGTATATAAGTCCCCCTTTGTTTCTTGTATAGGTCAGTTGTATTTTTGAGTTTGTTATGTTCAGAGCTTAAGTTCAGTTTGTTTGTTTGTTTGACCTCTTTTAAGGGCCCAAACTTTATCTTTATTTTTTGTCAAAATTTTTTGTGGGTAAAATAAAAAAAAACTTTTTTGAAATCTCCTTGCGACTTCTCATGCCTAACTGCTTGGTCCCTGACAAGCACCATGGATTTCGTTTTCTAGTTAGTGCTCACCTTTCTCTGAAAAGAAGTCAGTTACCAATTGTTTCCCCTCATTCTGTTTTTTCTCCTCCTCCTGTCTTTCCTTTCTTTTTGGTAGCATGATTTGGCTTTCTTTGAGAAAAGACATTTCTACAGCAGAAGTTTGCGCTCCACCAGACGCTCAACTGAACTGGCTAACGTAATGCATGCAGGTGGACTAAACCATTTGGCACATTAGCAAGGGGGGGGTGAGACCTTTTTGTATACAAAATAGTCAGTCAATCATCCAAGTTATTCTGCCAATACACAAACTTTACATTTCATCTGATATGCATTATGAAATGTTATTAGGAAATAAAAATATCCAGGTAAAATAAAATATATTCCAGACTTTTCAAGGGCCCTCTCTCCCCTTGGGCCCTGGTAATCAGTATTGGTTTTACCCCCGGTCCGATGCCCCTGGTGTCTGTGCTGCTGCTCGTCTTTATCCAGAGAGAGCGAACACTAAGCGACGCACAGGTCTGCTTCAGAGCTCCGTCTATCGTGATATATTAATTATTGTCCAACCTATCCCGCTGTTTTTCCTTTTGGTTAGATTCTACAACAGATTAAACAGTACAAACCAAAAATACAGACCAAAAAAAAATCTGCAGTGTTATTTTTCTGGCAAAATAATGTTTTTACTTACCTCAATTTGTGAATGTCTGATAGAAGTTCTCCTTGAAGTCACAGCTAGCAGCAGTGCTTTCCGAATGGAGTGCTAACGTTTTGAGCGCGAAACAAGGCCATTGCATACAGGCCCCTTATAGATGTCCTAAGAACTGCCTGACCAAATAACAATTAAATACAATAAATTCGTAAATTGAGAGAATTAACAAACGTTAACTGCTCCGCTGGCTTCATTATAAATGAGCCTAATTAGGTGTTGTGCGCATAACAGGCGGAAAGAGTACTGAAAATCTGTACTCAAGTACAGGTACTGTTACTATGCTAAAATATTACTCTGTTACAAGTAAAAGTACTGGTTTTAGAGAAATACTCAAGTAAAAGTACAATTTGTAAAAAAAAATAATAAAAAAAAAACTACTCAGAGTATTAGTTACTTTTAACCACCGTCACTTCTCCAGACTAGGGCTGGATGTGTGTTTTCCTTTACCAAAAGTTAAAATGCCAACAATCTATTAATCATTAATAATTGATTAGATACAAAACAAGTGTTTTTCCCTCATTTTTTTCTCAAACAGATCTACTGTACCTTTTACAGCCAACACATCAGTCATTGTTGGTGTATGTGCTACACCTTGATAGAAACACATGCTACTCCTTGGTCCAAGGACATCTGACACAGAAGTGGAAGAGAGATTGATGATGAGGCCTCCTGCAAGTCCTTTTCTAACAAATATTGAATTACAATTTCCTAAGAGGTAATAAATGCATCATATTCATGTCCATAAAGGGACTAGCTGTCTGTGAGCTATTTGGCCTCATCTTCAAAAAATGAAGTACCGTAAAACTTTGAATAGGATCCCGGAGTTTTATTTGATCAAATAGACCATTGGGACAGGCATCTATGGGATGTGGATAACCGTATGGGGTTATTTGTAGGGATGCTTGACATTGATTTTGTACCGATATCCGATATACCAATATTGTCCAATGCTTGATTTCCGATACCGATATTAGCCGATACAGATACCGAAACAAATGATCGTTTATAGGCTTACTGCCCACTGTTCCTTGACTCCCTTGATACTGGGGATTTGAATGTTTTGAAGGACTAGCCAGCAACCGGTAGGCTAACTGGGGTGTGGTGCTTACTACCCATTCGAGAGAAGATGCCAACTGAACATTTCTTTGACTGAGGTAAACTGAAAACAAATAGCCACACAAGAACAAAAATTAAACTCATTCCACTCATTGGGGCTTAGATCTACCCTGCTCAAGAATTTATTTACTCTGCAAACCCTGTGTGTATGCTGGTTGGCCAACAACCTACACCCAAATTGTGTCTGCATTCGCTTTGAGAGGAAAGAAGCTTTCCAATAAGGTATAAAATGACATACTTTAGTCATTTTAAACCATTTCAAAAACCGATACCGATATTTACCGATATTGAATTTTAAAGCCAATATCGGCCGATGATATCAAGCATAGTTATTTGTCTAAATATGTGTTTCTGCCCCCAAGGGAGAGGCGTATGGGACTGGACGATTATTTGAATTGTTACGGTAGGCCTGCAACCTTTCTGAGAGTCCACTAATCAGCATAATTCAACACAGCGTAAACTTTAACCTATTTTGATGTTTTTTTACATTTTTGGGAAGTTACATTTTTCATTTTCTGCACAACTAACAAAAATGACTGATGGATTGTTTTGGCAAAAGATCTACATGTATGCAATGTTTGTTCTTTGATGACTAGCGTGATTTGAAATGTATTGAGTTACAATTACTTAATCTCAACATGCTTGATTAGCCTAAATGTAGAGTTACTACAAGTTAATAAAAATTGTACAGTAAGTAATTACATAACTCAATAGGCCTACATAGTTACTTTGCGCCTCTGCCATGCAGGACCCATATATGTGTTCCCAGATCAAACCCATGCCCACTTGGCCCATAAAAATGCCATGCAGGACCCATATATGTGTTCCCTGATCAAACCCATGGCCATTTGGCCCATAAACATTCTATGCAGGACCCATATATGCATTCCCAGATCAAACCCATGCCCACTTGGCCCATGAATATGCTATGCAGGACCCATATATGTGTTCCCAGTTCAAACCCATGCCCACTTGGCCCATGAATATGCTATGCAGGACCCATATATGTGTTCCCAGTTCAAACCCATGCCCACTTGGACCATAAAAATGCCATGCAGGACCCATATATGCGTTCCCAGTTCAAACCCATGCCCACTTGGCCCATGAATATGCTATGCAGGACCCATATATGTGTTCCCAGTTCAAACCCATGCCCACTTGGACCATAAAAATGCCATGCAGGACCCATATATGCGTTCCCAGATCAAACCCATGGCCACTTGGCCCATAAACAATCTATGCAGGATCCATATATGCGTTCCCAGATCAAACCCATGCCCACTTGGCCCATGAATATGCTATGCAGGACCCATATATGTGTTCCCAGTTCAAACCCATCCCCACTTGGACCATAAAAATTCCATGCAGGACCCATATATGCGTTCCCAGATCAAACCCATGCCCACTTGGCCCATGAATATGCTATGCAGGACCCATATATGCGTTCCCAGTTCAAACCCATGCCCACTTGGCCCATAAACATTCTATGCAGGACCCATATATGCGTTCCCAGATCAAACCCATGCCCACTTGGCCCATGAATATGCTATGCAGGACCCATATATGTGTTCCCAGTTCAAACCCATGCCCACTTGGACCATAAAAATGCCATGCAGGACCCATATATGCGTTCCCAGATCAAACCTATGGCCACTTGCCCCATAAACAATCTATGCAGGACCCATATATGCGTTCCCAGATCAAACCCATGCCCACTTGGCCCATGAATATGCTATGCAGGACCCATATATGTGTTCCCAGTTCAAACCCATGCCCACTTGGACCATAAAAATGCCATGCAGGACCCATATATGCGTTCCCAGTTCAAACCCATGCCCACTTGGACCATAAAAATGCCATGCAGGACCCATATATGCGTTCCCAGATCAAACCCATGCCCACTTGGCCCATAAACATTCTATGCAGGACCCATATATGCGTTCCCAGTTCAAACCCATGCCCACTTGGACCATAAAAATGCCATGCAGGACCCATATATGCGTTCCCAGATCAAACCCATGGCCACTTGGCCCATAAACAATCTATGCAGGATCCATATATGCGTTCCCAGATCAAACCCATGCCCACTTGGCCCATGAATATGCTATGCAGGACCCATATATGTGTTCCCAGTTCAAACCCATCCCCACTTGGACCACAAAAATTCCATGCAGGACCCATATATGCGTTCCCATATCAAACCCATGCCCACTTGGCCCATGAATATGCTATGCAGGACCCATATATGCGTTCCCAGTTCAAACCCATGCCCACTTGGCCCATAAACATTCTATGCAGGACCCATATATGCGTTCCCAGATCAAACCCATGCCCACTTGGCCCATGAATATGCTATGCAGGACCCATATATGTGTTCCCAGTTCAAACCCATGCCCACTTGGACCATAAAAATGCCATGCAGGACCCATATATGCGTTCCCAGATCAAACCTATGGCCACTTGGCCCATAAACAATCTATGCAGGACCCATATATGCGTTCCCAGATCAAACCCATGCCCACTTGGCCCATGAATATGCTATGCAGGACCCATATATGTGTTCCCAGTTCAAACCCATGCCCACTTGGACCATAAAAATGCCATGCAGGACCCATATATGCGTTCCCAGTTCAAACCCATGCCCACTTGGACCATAAAACTGCCATGCAGGACCCATATATGCGTTCCCAGATCAAACCCATGCCCACTTGGCCCATAAACATTCTATGCAGGACCCATATATGCGTTCCCAGATCAAACCCATGCCCACTTGGCCCATGAATATGCTATGCAGGACCCATATATGCGTTCCCAGATCAAACCCATGCCCACTTGGCCCATGAATATGCTATGCAGGACCCATATATGCGTTCCTAGTTCAAACCCATGCCCACTTGGCCCATGAATATGCTATGCAGGACCCATATATGCGTTCCCAGATCAGCCCAAGCCCACTTGGCCCATAAATATGCTATGCAGGACCCATATATGCGTTCCCAGTTCAAACCCATGCCCAATTGGCCCATGCCTGTCCCTTATGGGGCCCATGTAATCAGCTCATATGGGCTTCCTATGTGGGACTCATACTACAAAACCTACATGGTACCCGCTGATTTCACCCAGCCAAAGCCCATGCCCACACAGATACCATGGAACCCATCTGGGCCCCACATGTCATTGCTGGCTGGGTGGTTAAGTAGGGGTTCCATGTGTGGGCATGGGCTTTGGCTGGGTGAAATCAGCGGGTCCCATGTAGGTTTTGTAGTATGAGTCCCACATAGGAAGCCCATATGAGCTGATTAAATGGGCCCCATAAGGGACAGGCATGGGCCAATTGGGCATGGGTTTGAACTGAGAACACATATATGGGTCCTGCATAGAATGTTTATGGGCCGAGTGGGCATGGGTTTGATCTGGTAACGCATATATGGGTCCTGCATAGAATGTTTATGGGCCAAGTGGCCATGGGTTTGAACTGAGAACACATATATGGGTCCTGCATAGCATATTTATGGGCCAAGTGGGCATGGGTTTGATCTGGGAACACATATATGGGTCTTGCATGGCATTTTTATGGGCCAAGTGGCCATGGGTTTGAACTGGGAATGCATATATGGGTCCTGCATGGCATTTTTATGGGCCAAGAGGCCATGGGTTTGAACTGGGAACACATATATGGGTCCTGCATGGCATTTTTATGGGCCAAGTGGCCATGGGTTTGAACTGGGAACGCATATATGGGTCCTGCATAGCATATTTATGGGCCAAGTGGGCATGGGTTTGATCTGGGAACGCATATATGGGTCCTGCATAGAATGTTTATGGGCCAAGTGGGCATGGGTTCGATCTGGGAACGCATATATGGGTCCTGCATAGAATGTTTATGGGCCAAGTGGCCATGGGTTTGATCAGGGAACACATATATGGGTCCTGCATGGCATTTTTATGGGCCAAGTGGGCATGGGTTTGATCTGGGAACACATATATGGGTCCTGCATGGCAGAGGCGCAAAGTAACTATGTAGGCCTACTGAGTTATGTAATTACTTACTGTACAATTTTTATTAACTTGTAGTAACTCTACATTTAGGCTAATCAAGCATGTTGAGATTGAGTAATTGTAACTCAATACATTTCAAGTCACGCTAGTCACCAAAGAATTCAAGAATTCAAAAACTCACCAAATTTGGCGAGTTTTTGAATATGTTAAGCCCCTCAAAAAGGCAATTCATTTGACGGGAAAATAATACAAAGAAAAAAAATAATAGAAAGAAACAATAATTCCTTCAGTTTCAATAGGGCCTTCGCCGCTGTCGGCGCTCGGGCCCTAATAAGGTATAAAATGACATACTTTAGTCATTTTAAACCATTTCAAAAACCGATACCGATATTTACCGATATTGAATTTTAAAGCCAATATCGGCCGATAATATCAAGCATAGTTATTTGTCTAAATATGTGTTTCTGCCCCAAGGGATAGGCGTCTAGGCCTGCAACCTTTCTGAGAGTCCACTAATCAGCATAATTCAACACAGCGTAAACTTTGACCTATTTTGATGTTTTTTACATTTTTGGGAAGTTACATTTTTCATTTTCTGCACGACTAACAAAAATGACTGATGGATTGTTTTGGCAAAAGATCTACATGTATGCAATGTTTGTTCTTTGGTGACTAGCGTGACTTGAAATGTATTGAGTTACAATTACTCAATCTCAACATGCTTGATTAGCCTAAATGTAGAGTTACTACAAGTTAATAAAAATTGTACAGTAAGTAATTACATAACTCAATAGGCCTACATAGTTACTTTGCGCCTCTGCCATGCAGGACCCATATATGTGTTCCCAGATCAAACCCATGACCACTTGCCCATAAAAATGCCATGCAGGACCCATATATGTGTTCCCTGATCAAACCCATGGCCACTTGGCCCATAAACATTCTATGCAGGACCCATATATGCGTTCCCAGATCGAACCCATGCCCACTTGGCCCATAAACATTCTACGCAGGACCCATATATGCGTTCCCAGATCAAACCCATGCCCACTTGGCCCATAAATATGCTATGCAGGACCCATATATGCGTTCCCAGTTCAAACCCATGGCCACTTGGCCCATAAAAATGCCATGCAGGACCCATATATGTGTTCCCAGTTCAAACCCATGGCCACTTGGCCCATAAAAATGCCATGCAGGACCCATATATGCATTCCCAGTTCAAACCCATGGCCACTTGGCCCGTAAAAATGGCATGCAAGACCCATATATGCGTTCCCAGATCAAACCCATGCCCACTTGGCCCATAAATATGCTATGCAGGACCCATATATGCGTTCCCAGATCAAACCCATGCCCACTTGGCCCATAAACATTCTATGCAGGACCCATATATGTGTTCTCAGTTCACACCCATGCCCAATTGGCCCATGCCTGTCCCTTATGGGGCCCATGTAATCAGCTCATATGGGCTTCCTGTGTGGGACTCATACTACAAAACCTACATGGGACCCGCTGATTTCACCCAGCCAAAGCCCATGCCCACACAGTAACCATGGAACCCCTACTTAACCCATCTGGGCCCCACATGTCATTGCTGGCTGGGAAGTCTGGTGAACGGCTACGTATTTTAAGGGTTTCGGGCATAGGCGCACAAAAATGGCTCGCTAGCCCCCCTAGAAAGTTAAGAAAATTGAGCCCCTGCAGTGCGATTAACGTAGACTCACGAAACTTGGTACACATATGTAACATTTCAAGATGTACAAAAAACTTCATTAGAGCTATACCCTAAACCCAACAGAAAGTCCGCCATTTTGATTTCAAAGTTCGAAATTAGTGCGATCTTGGCCATTTCCACATGTCGTACTTTAACAAACTCCTCCTAGAGATTTCATCCGATCAACTTCAAACTCGGTCTGTGCCATCTTAAGATGTTAAAGATGAAAATTTGTTAAAAGAAAAACTTTTCGTCATAGGGCGTGGCCGTGGCTGGGCGGCCATTTTGTGCGTTTCGCCGCCGAAACAGGAAGTGGGTGTAACTCGAGTGTAACTCGGCGGGGAGTTCCCTTTTCATTGGTGACGGTTTGCGGCGTCTGAGTGCCGCGCAAATGCACGGTCGCAAGGAGCGGCGTCCGCTGGTAACCCCGACGCGCGCAGAGGCGCGAGGGCCCGTCCATCGCTGCTCGCAGCTTTAATTGGAAAGCTTGTTTCCTCTCAAAGCGAATGCAGACAAAATTTGGGTGTAGGTTGTTGGCCAACCAGCCCCAATGAGTGGAATGAGTTGAATTTTTGTTCTTGTGTGAATATTTGTTTTCAGTTTACCTCAGTCAAAGAAATGTTCAGTTGGCATCTTCTCTCCAAGGGGTTGTAAGCACCGCACCCCAGTTAGCCTACCGGTTGCTGGCTAGTCCTTCAAAACATTCAAATCCCCAGTATCAAGGGAGTCATGGAACAGTGGGCAGTAAGCCTATAAACGATCATATGTTTCGGTATTTGTATCGGCTAATATTGGAAATTAAGCATTGGGCAATATTGGTATATCGGATATCGGTACAAAATCAATGTCAAGCATCCCTACAAATAACCCCATACGGTTGTCCACATCCCATAGATGCCTGTCCCAATGGTCTATTTGATCAAATAAAACTCCGGGATCCTATTCAAAGTTTTACGGTACTTCATTTTTGAAGATGAGGCCAAATAGCTCACAGACAGCTAGTCCCTTTATGGACATGAATATGATGAATTTATTACCTCTTAGGAAATTGTAATTCAATATTTGTTAGAAAAGGACTTGCAGGAGGCCTCATCATCAATCCGTCTATGGAGTTATATTCCTATCTTTATTCAAGAGCGCATTCTTTAAATTTGAGAGCATTTCTCACTAATATTACGTTCAGATTTTGTAATAATTTCCCTCAAAACCTTGCTCTCACACTCAAATGGTCATGCTCGCGCTTGGATTTGCTCTGCTTGTGCTCAAACTTTGTGCTCGGATTCAGATATGTTGTTCTGTGGACAGATTTCCTGCTCTCAGCTTTGAACTTTCTCCTCGCACTCAGCCTGATTCTGCGCGCTTGCAAATCTGCTGCTCTCGGATCTCTCTCTGCGCGCTTGGAGTTTTCTGTGTCATCACCATAGACTGTTAATATTAGTGGACAGAGCATGTGTGACGTCACCCATTGGTTTGTGGAGAGCTGATATGAGTCGTCGAGTTTGCGTTTATGGGCGCAGCCATCGTGGTTGCGGATGTGACGTTTTTAGACGAGAAGGAGGAGTGAAGGAGGAGTCGTAGACAGTTGGGCGGTATCTGATTGTATGAGCAACGCTGTTTACACCCTTCCTTATGTTACACACGTTCACTGGCAATCTGGATGCAACTTCTGCTGAAAGCTAGCATACATAATTCAAGGTAAGATTTAGCTTTGCTAGGTTTTAAATATACCTTTGTCCCATAGTCATATAAGAGGAGTCACATTGTAAAGTAAATGTATCTGAAGTTACCATGTAAATTGTCTGTAACGTTAGCTAGCCACTTATGGTAAAACATGCTAACGTTCATTTTCTGCAAATTGAAGTTTAGCTACGTTTTCCTAATTTACACGTAGTGTCAGCTAAATGCAAAACGGTGATTGTCAATGCTTATCATTATCTAACGTTAACTATTAGCAAATGTTTAACCAATTTTCTTAGAACGTTTGGCTAACTGTAATAACCATAAAGCACCGATAAAGTTTTGCTACTGTTAGCAAGTATCATCAGTCTATGGTTGGTGCATTTAGACTTTACAGGCTTTTAAGAGCTAACGTTAGCAGAAATAAGATAATTTAACTGACTTTAAGTTACACTAAAGAACAATACACTGTTGTTAATTCATCTGTATTCTCCTAGATAATTAATGAAGTACAGTTACATGCTAGTGTGCATATATATTTAACTATGAGGGGCTCAAATGGAAATTGATGACTCTTTTTCTTTCTTTCAGAAATAGGAGTGTGGAGAGCCATGATGGCATGTGCACCCAACCCAATTCCTCAGAATTAAGTAATAGTTACTTTTCTTTTTCCACTGTGCATTACAGACAACCAACAGACTGTCACACTATGCTCACTGTAATTTGTAAAGGCAGCTTTTATTTCTTTACCCAGGCATTTGGACTTGACTGAACAGTGCTGCACAAGTGCTTTAAGCTTTATATGTTAAGCTATATTTTTATATTGTGGTTTGTAATGTCAAACATTTCTACTGTAATTAACAATGTGGCACTAGTGATTCAACTACCTCTTTTTATTATGCAGAATTCACTTGTGACAGTGAAGTTTGCCTTTACCTTGATGCACAGCAGTGATTTATGTGTGGAATTTACACTGGATTGTAAAAGGTGAACTACATTATTTAATTAATCACTTTAAACATAATTTTAAAAATATTGCCAGTGTTTGTGGTTTATGTTGTTTTTGAAGTTAATGCCCATTTCAATGTGAATACATACAGTATTGTAGTCATACAAGACATTGGTAATTTGGTAGAATTTATAATTGATTAAAAGTGTCTATTTGGGCTTTAATCAACATAAATGATTTCTTAAATGTTACCATACTTACTTGAATGTTGACAAAGGATCAGCAAAATGTAGTTTGTGCTTTTGTGTGTCTTTATGTACTTGTCAATTTTAATCACCATGAAAACACTTCACCAAAATCCTTTTAGATTAATTTATATATTTGAATATATTTTAAATACGTAGTCAAGTGTTTAGTAGGTAATTGAAAATGGACTAGGTGCTGTTTAATCTATGTAGGGTTATTGTAAATTCATTATAACAAAAGTATGATCACAAATTGCAAAGAAAAAATAAACAACTTATTCAACAATTTACTGCACTGATATTTAACTATGAAAACTAAAAACATACAAGGACATGCAATGTCAATATCTAATTCTAACAGTTTAATCCTATACATAAAATATCTCAATTATATGCCTTATACATATTTCTAAAGTGCTAACTTTTAGGTTTGAATGGTGAACAGAACGCAGAGCCAGGAGTGTGAATTAACAGGTTTAATTTAAAGTATCGAGTCCAGGTTTCTGAGGGGGGAAAAGCACGTCAAAGTTTCCAGGATGGAGAACGGGTCGGTGGTTTCTGGGAAGGAGCGGGTCTGTAAGAGGAAGACAGCAGGCCGGCTAGTGGTGGGGGGTCCAGTGGTGGTGGCTGTCTGCTCCGGTGGATGGCAGGAGTGAAGCGGTAGCAGGAGTCAGGTTCCAATGGCAGCTGAGGCACAAGAGAAAGGATAAGGACAGGCAAATGTTTGTAATAGACAAACATGTTAGATCACAATGAATTATATTAATATATGCCCTTGTACATGAATCTATGCTTCAGTTGAGGACATGCAGTATTAAGTAAACATACTGCTACATGTCAAATTTATCTTAGACAATGTGTATTGTACGCAACACTTTTTTAATGATATGTACATTTTGGTAATAAACAGCACTTGTAAATATAGATTGTAACATGTATGTGACTCATCTTAAAACAGACTAATGTGCTGACAGAAGGTCTTCAAATAGATTAGCAGACACAACTACAGTAAGTGGAAGAAAGACATCAGTGTAACAGCATCAACGCATATTCTGGCCCACTGCCCCGCCGGGAGACCTCCGTCTCCGAGTCTACGCGTTCCCCCCGCGGCGGCTTTGTCCGAGGGTGAGGGTGACGGTGATGCTGTGTGGGTGACGGTGATGCTGTGTGGGTGACGGTGATGCTGTGTGGGTGACGGTGATGCTGTGTGGGTGCCGCCGCGGCGGGGATTATATTATGTGCCTGTCCTTCGGGCACCTCCGGGTAACGTTGCCCAACTCTCGGGCAGGAACATATATTTCCAACCCAGTCTCACGGCAGTTCGTGTAAATGTACACGTTATTCTTAATCTATTGTTAATCTCTTAATCTCTGTTCACGGAGACGTTTTTCTCGTTTTCTCGGGGAAAGGACACCGGGAGGCGGCCGAAAAGGTCGCTCCATAAGCCGGGAGGCGCCCGGGGAAAGGACGCCGGGAGGCGGCCTCGCCCGGTGAAAGTCTTGTGTTGTTTGGGGAAATGAGGCGCCACACACCGGCGAAAACAACGGCACGGGCCGCCACTCGCGATCGGGGAAATGAGGCGCCACACGCCGGCCACAACAACGGCATGGGCCGCCACTCGCGATCGGGGAAATGAGGCGCCACACGCCGGCCAAAACAACGGCGATCGGGGAAATGATACATTTACACGAACTGCCGTGAGACTGGGCTGATATTTCAGTATATTCAAGTAAAAGCAGTCTCTGCTTGTCCTGTGCGAATGCGCCACACGAAACTCAGATGTGAGGGGGTAATTTCTAAATCACACGCAGTCCCAAAATTATTCTAATCCCGTTTAATATGACTTTGCACCATAGCATTAACTATATCAGGCTTTTGATTTTTAAGCTAACATTAGCTACCATTACATGTAATGGTAGTGTTAGCTTGCGGGTTAGGGAGGCATGCGCATCGATTAGCAATAACACCAGATATGGTTAAAAATAGATCACCGGCGAGACCGTTGTGCATACCTACTGTATATGACTGTAACGTTAAATATAGCTAGCTATATTTGAATCCGTTTATACGGTCTGCATAATGTTAGCCCGCCAGCTTGGTTAGCAAGGTGCAATCTAGCTAGCTAGCAAACTGATATTAATTGGGATGCTAACGTTCGCTAACGAAAAACAGTATTTAAAAAATGTAACGTTACTTACCAGAAAAACTGAACTGACGACTCCTTTGAGTGTCTTGTCCTCCAACCGAACGCTGAACAAGACATTATTAGGCGACCAAAGTGTCACAGTCACCACAAAGAAAGCTGGTCAAACTCCAAAATGAAGTTGACGTGCCTCGGATAAGCTTTGCCAGCTTTGCTAAACCTCTTGTCATGATTGACAAGCCGCGAACTGTCAATCATATCATAGCCACGCCCTAAAACACCCTCTGCTTTATCGCCGATTTTAAAATCTACGAGACCATAATTCAAAAAATGAACATCATTCTGTGTTGCAGAAGACTTAAAACTAGCAATTGAGACCATAAACTCATTATGAAGAGGTTTACTGAGGTAATAAATCAAGTGAGAAGTGGGTCCATTTCTCATAGACTTCTACAGAAACAGACCTCCTTTTGCAACCGCACGTGTCGCCCCCTGCTGGAATTCAGATAGAATGCAGGTTTAAGGCACTTCCGCATTTGCAGCACTTTGCGAAACCGGATGGACTGTCCACTAATATACAGTCTATGGTTACAACACTATCAAAATTCCATAACCAATAGAATGCCAGCTGTAGTGTTGACCAATTAAATGATCCCTGCACCGTTGAGGGTGCGTTCGCAACATCCGTTGCGGCCAGCTCTTCTGTAACCATGGGTCTGTAACCCAAGTTTATTTAACCCCGCCGTCCATCGCTTTATTATTAGTATATGTCAATAATGTGCACAGAATGGTCGACGGTCTTTCACCTGCACCCATCAGGAAACGGGAGAAAGCTTTGAAGTGGGACATATCAAGTTACGTGGGTGAGTAACATAAATTAAGCACATAGCCTAGCATATGGCGCTAGCCTAGCTTGATGTCCGTAAACAAATAGCTTTTCTTTATATCGGTAGTTTAGCTAGCTAGACTGAACGACATATGACGGACAGTATGTGTTTATTTACAACTGGTATTTAATGACCCCACTTTGTAATTTGTCCTCGTTTGGTTAACCATGTTCCTGGGGATTTGGCTAATTTCAGACATGCTAGCATACAGCCTAGCTTGATGTCCGTAAACAAATAGATTTTCTTTATAGTTTAGCTAGATTGAACAACATATGACGGACAGTTTGGTTAACCTTGTTCCTGGGGATTTTGCTAATTTCATGTTAGAGCCAGTAGTAAAACCTAAACTGTAATATAACTGAAAGAACACCAGAAACTGGATTGTTTGTGTTCGTTTTTGCATAATGTTGTTGTTCATCAGAATTTAGTCTTCATTTCTTCATTTAACATTAGTTTGAAAATGATGGATTCATATCAGTCTGTATAAAACGTTGTAATGTTAAGTACAATGTTATTACTATAATAAAAACAGATCTAGAATAATTTGCTCCTTAAATAGCAGTTTTTTTAATGAATTCAAAGCAAACTGAACAGAAAAAACAAGCATTTTCTTTTCTTTTCTTCCAGTTGAGAATGAAGGGCTCGACCGAAGCTGCATCATAGCAGCAGAGTCTTATCACCAGCCCATGAAAGCTAGAAGTCACCCTGCTGCTCCAGACCTACCTACTGTATGACTGGCTACAGACTAAAACCATCTGCAACATCATCAACAGCTGCAGTTAAAGTCTCTTGGGGTCATATGGGACTCGGTTGTTCTCCATACTGCATCGTGCACTATATTATTTTTCTGTTTTGTTATATTATTAGTCTACAGACAACACTAAGTATCATTACTTAATCACAGTATATATTATTCTGGTGTACACTGTTGATGTGACTCACTGCTATTGATTATACATCACTTTAGTTGCTACTACCTCATAACTTTGCCTTAATTGCTCTTGTTTAGTTAATATATTTTCTACTAGTTGTATATACCTCCTATTTAATTCAATTATTCTATAACTTGTGTTGCCATACCTGAATTATCCCTCTTGTGAACACTAGGCTTATATTATCTTTATTTTAGTTCATATCATAACCCTGCTCACAAACTCACCTGTACTTGGGTCATCAGTTTGCCAATATCAATGTTCCTGCTACAGTAAATCCTACAGGCAAAATGTACTGCTTCACAGGAATATGAACCATACGCTTTTTAGGTTTTGTGTCAAATATTGTGCAGTTAGTTATGAATTACTTATTGTTTTGACAAGGTAAATTAAAGCTGTTTAACAACCTGCAAGTGTCCACTCTGGTAAATTTAATTATACTGTTTTTAGATTTAGATTACAGAAAATGAAAAACCTATTTGCCTTGATAAGGGTATGAACATGGCTTTAATAATCTTATTGCTCTGAAAAACCACAATGATTTAAGAAATATCAGTGATACTTAACATTTATTAATTGATTGTTTATGTGGGCAGACATTACAGGCACCTATTCATGTAAGCAGAGAAGACAATAGTTTGTTCTCTCTTTTATCACTTGGATTATGGAGGTGATGGTGCAGAAACGGGTGAAGTCCTTGTAGATCTCTGGCACTTTGAGGACAGACAGATCCAGCAACTCTCCACTGTTGTCTTTGTATAGTGTGCTCCTATTTAAGACAAATTCATAGACATCAACACATAAGATATTAGGTGTACATAGCTTTCTTTAACATCATTAATATCTTACCTTACCTTCTCTTCTCTGGATTTGTGGACATCACAGTAATTGACTCTCCTGGGCCTTGTTGTGCACCCTGTGAATTTAAGCAAGAAAGAAATGATAAGTGTATGTAACATGATTTTACAATTAAATTATTATCAGACTTGCCAACGTACTTGGTTTGTGCCACTAGTGCCTGCCCTCTGCACAGCACACAGGTGAGTACAGGGGGAACTAATGGGATTTTGCGTTTGGAGTAATGTACTGACTGGAACAACACAGTAGTGTGGTTGTACAACACTGGTCCATGCACACGGTGCAGCTCAACAGGGGTACTTCAGCCCCACCTGGAAGAAGGGAAACTGAAACAAAATACTTGTTTTTTTTCTGTTCAATTTGCTTTGAATTGATTTCATAAGGGTAAAAATAAATAACTGCTATTTTAAATAGTGTTTTATTATAGGAGTGGAATTGTACTTACAACTTTCTATACAGATATACAGATATACTATATATATGTGTGTGTATGTGTTATAAGAATTTAGAACATCTGAAAAGCATGCAACAGTGATGTAAAAACTGATACAAACAATACAGTTTCTTTTGTTTTTCAGTTATATTACAGTTTAGGTTTTACAATTGCCTCTAGCATGTCTGAAATTAGCCAAATCCCCAGGAACATGGTTAACCAAACGAGGAAAATTTACAAAGTGGGGTCATTAAATACCAGTTGTAAATAAACACATACTGTCCGTCATATGTCGTTCAGTCTAGCTAGCTAAACTACCGATATAAAGAAAAGCTATTTGTTTACGGACATCAAGCTAGGCTAGCGCCATATGCTAGGCTATGTGCTTAATTTATGTTACTCACCCACGTAACTTGATATGTCCCACTTCAAAGCTTTCTCCCGTTTCCTGATGGGGGCAGGTGAAAGACCGTCGACCATTCTGTGCACATTATTGACATATACTAATAATAAAGCGATGGACGGCGGGGTTAAATAAACTTGGGTTACAGACCCATGGTTCAACCCGTACAGAGGAGCTGGCCGCAACGGATGTTCTCACATAAAACGAACGCACCCTCAACGGAGCAGGGATCATTTAATTGGTCAACACAACAGCTGGCATTCTATTGGTTGTGGAATTTTGATAGTGTTGTAACACAGAAAAATCCAAGCGCGCAGAGAGAGATCCGAGAGCAGCAGATTTGCAAGCGCGCAGAATCAGGCTGAGTGCTAGGAGAAGGTTCAAAGCTGAGAGCAGGAAATCTGTCCACAGAACAACATATCTGAATCCGAGCACAAAGTTTGAGCACAAGCAGAGCAAATCCAAGCGCGAGCATGACCATTTGAGTGTGAGAGCAAGGTTTTGAGGGAAATTATTACAAAATCTGAACGTAATATCAGTGAGAAATGCTCTCAAATTGAAAGAATGCGCTCTTGAATAAAGATAGGAATATAACTCCATATCTGTCTCCCACTTCTGTGTTGTTAGATGTCCTTGGACCAAGGAGTAGCATGTGTTTCTATCAAGGTGTAGCACATACACCAACAATGACTGATGTGTTGGCTGTAAAAGGTACAGTAGATCTGTTTGAGAAAAAAATGAGGGAAAAACACTTGTTTTGTATCTAATCAATTATTAATGATTAATAGATTGTTGGCATTTTAACTTTTGGTAAAGGAAAACACACATCCAGCCCTAGTCTGGAGATGTGACGGTGGTTAAAAGTAACTAATACTCTGAGTAGTTTTTTTTTACAAATTGTACTTTTACTTGAGTATTTCTCTAACACCAGTACTTTTACTTGTAACAGAGTAATATTTTAGCAATGTAACAGTACTTGTACTTGAGTACAGATTTTCAGTACTCTTTCCGCCTGTTATGCACTTAACACCTAATTAGGCTCATTCATAATGAAGCCAGCGGAGCAGTTAACGTTTGTTAATTCTCTCAATTTACGAATTTTACTGTATTTAATTGTTATTTGGTCAGGCAGTTCTTAGGACATCTATAAGGGGCCTGTATGCAAAGGCCTTGTTTCGCGCTCAAAACGTTAGCAGTCCATTCGGAAAGCACTGCTGCTAGCTGGGTCCGTGTATCATCCGATCATTCAATTATTCCATTTAATCTGGAAAACCAAAAACGAAATAACGAATCAATATTTGGTTTTTCTGTTTTTCTGTATGAACCAAATATGAAAACTGACGTTTGTTGCATTGCTTTCAGCTCGAAACGGGAAATATAATAAACAAGGAAACCAAAACGAAATAATTGGTCGAATTTACGTTGTCTTTATTTTTCTTTATTTGTTTTCCCATTTCCCAATCAATCAATTCTGTTTTGCGCATGCGCAGTGGATAATCTCCAAGCGCGTGGAACAGGTAACAAGCAAGCCTAAAGCAGTGTCCCTCAGTGGTGCTACCATGGATCCATCGTTTGTGCTTTTCAGCGCCGCCAAAAGAGTGACGCTGAGAGAGGAGGACATGACGGTGGAAAAGATTTCTAAAATATTTCAGGTATGGCCATCGAACGTTGCTTATTGTCCTCACACAGTATCTCTCCCAAACATACTTAACGTTAGCTAGCTAAATGAAGTTAATGAATGCTAGTTTGCTAGCATTATGTTTTGAATGTGTGACATTGGGTGAACTGTCAGCTAACTTAGTTGGCAGCCGCAGTATTGTGTTGTACAGAGGCGTTTCTGTTATTTTTCCAACCCGTAATCGTGTCAGTTAGGATAGGCTCAATGACATATTACGTTAAGGTAGGTGTTTCTGTATCACCTGTAACTTTCTGTATTCTGTAACTTAAGGCAATACAGTTCAATAGCACCACAAACTCCATCCTCTAAAATGATCATACAGTTGATGGAATGCCTCTCTAAAACAGTTTCAACAAAATGTATAACTTTATGACATAACTTCTGCATTATAATAACTGTACATGCTTTTTTTTGCAGGACTGTTGTATTGGATTACATTAATTTTAGCTTACGTTAGGTGAACTTAATAAACTAGCAACCGATAGTAGTGCTGGATTTATGCACCTAACAATAGTGGATACGGTTATTGAATTCCATTACCAGGATTTTGCCTAAATCTTACTTCTTTTTAGGTAACCAGCCAGAGCCTGTACCTCACTGACGATACCAATGTGGCAGTTTTCCCTGGAGCAGAGGGCCACTTCAGTTCATTCGACCTAAGGGACAAGGCCCATTACGAAGTACACGGGGCCGGGGCTATGCTGGATGCAGGTGTTAACGTTGCTGCGGGGCCACTACCTACTCCTTCCACGAGCGGCCAGTTTCGCTTCTCCAGGTCGGCTAGCTTAGCAAGCCCCTCAGTGCCACCCAGGGCTCAAGCCCAGAAATACTTTACAAGGTAAGGAACATTTTTTTCAAATTCCACGCCCTTGTCAATAGAATATAAATGTTCTCTTGTATGTTTAAAATTTTGAATGAACCTAAATTTAGTTTTTCTGAATTCCAGGACTGTCAGTCTGGGAGAGGTACAGAGTGGAAAGCTTGTGAACAGCAGAATGGTGGTTATAAGATTTACTGAGCAGGAGGCCAGTGTCCCATCCATGATTTCCAAAGTAAAAGATGCCTTAGGAAGCAATGAACAATTCATCCTGACAGACCACAATGGAATGGAAATATTGGACTCCGAAGGAACAAGAGGTGCTTCATTTGAACAATTTTATTTACCATCTCAAATTATAGTTTAGGTATCCCTGTGTCTTGAAAATGTACTGTGACAATAGCATGAACTTTTAAGTTGCTTCACAGCTAAGTGGCAAATATATTGGGCTATTAATTGTCACGTCAACATTTATAGTCTCACATTTTAAACTGGAGCTATAAACAATGTCACACCTTTGCCATTTCAGATAAAAACTAAATGAATATGCATTCACATGTCCGTCTTCAAGAGTGAGCTCTTATTGATACATACTGTATATTTTGTACTCAATTAGGCACCTTTTATTGGAAGCAGAACTCGCGAAAAATCATGGCTGTACCAGAGGTTGATTTCCAAGCTGTGCAACAAAAGAGGCGAAGAATCTCGTAAGTCGGACTACAAGTGGCTTCTGTTACACCCCCTCAATTTTCCTCCTGACATCAGGCACTGTAAGAGGATAAGCATGGCCTGAATTAAAGAGCAGAGTTGTAATGATACAACATATTCAAAGAGACTACATGAAAGCACCTAAAATAATGGCACATTTCTCCGTCAGTCTGTCCAGAAACACTGCCATGTTTATCTAATATATACATGTGGCGTTTCTCTTTCACAGACGCAGAGATGATGAGGGTGGACTGGACAGTGTGCTCGAGAAGATCGAGGAGCTTGTCCTGGCTGCTCAGGGTTTGTCTGAGGTGACAACTGTCATTCAGGGACTCTCTGACCTGGTCCATCGAAAGAGGAACACAACATTGGTACTGACCGAAGAACAGTCCAGGAATGTTAGGGATACATTCACTTGTCTGGTTTGCAGAGGTAAGTCTTGTCCTTAAGAAGACAAAAAAATAATGTATTCACCCTGACAAACATATTGTTGTTGTTTGGTGGAATTTATGATGTAGTGGTCATTTTAAAAGCTTAAGTGTCCTGCTCCTGGTGTTCTTTGTATAGCCAATTGAGATTAAGAAAACCAATCCGTAAAAACAGAGCCATTCCTTAAGCATACTTCAGGAATTTACATCCGCGATGTTAAGTGGTACGGGGTGTGCTTAACGCATCTGGAGACAGAGAAAGGAATTTGTTAATTGTCACTGAACTTATGCCATACATAGACTCAGTTACTGTACATAAAGGATGCTTTTTGAAACGCTGTCAGACATTCAATTGGCAAATATTTTTCATTCTTCATCTAGTATATCTTGTATTGTGTTTTCAGACCTCTAATATTTATTTCTTACACTGGCAGGAATCATGGAAGATCCAGTATTTGCAGCATGCTGTGGAAGTTTGGTCGGATGCAGATCCTGCACTACTGTGTGGCTTCAGAATTCATCAATGTGTTTGAAGTGCAGAGCAGATGATTTTTCCATCAACATTCACAGAGTCACTGGCCTTTCTGGTGTAGTAAATGTCATGAGAGAGCTGGCACGCGATGAGTAAATGCTGCTTTTCAGCTTGCCACCAATCCTTACTTGTCAGTGTTATATCATGTTATACATACTTTTGATATTGAGGATTGATGTTTTTTATGTTGCATCAATTTTCTTAGCTATGGAGTTTTAAGAGCTAGAAAATGTAACAATGTTTTATGTTACATCATTGTTCCCACCTCACAGTGATTTTTTATAAGAACTAGTAGGCCTAAATGTGGCAAGATGTTTTTATGTTACATTATTGTTCCCAGCCCAGAGTGATTTTATAAGAGCTAGTAGGCCTAAATGTGGCAAGATGTTTTGACAGGCTCTTCTGTGGAGATTTGCAAAGCTGGACTTACTTCACAATTTATATGTCTCTGATCATTCTTTCTGTATAAAATAAATATATTTTTTCTCCATAAAACGACCCTGTGAATAATGTCTAATATGGATACAATGACAGTAAACTTATTTATTAATGTTAACAAAATAGGCAGTTGACATTTTTATAGTGACACTTATATACACATACAAAGTAAAACGTGTATGGTAAATACTATCAGGGTATACGAACACCCTCTACTGTTGTAGTAGTAACTGCATAATGGTGTCCACAGACACAGATGTCCAGCAATCCGTTACAAGGCTCCTCACAATCCAGTGCACATGAAATTAGGAACAAGTCTTTGTTACATCAATGAGGTAGATCAAGGCCTCTTTGAAGGGAGCATAGTTGTAATTGACAGCACTGTCAAAAACAACTGAGAGGTCGGGGTAATAATGTGTGAAGTGCTGCTCTGCTCTCACTTTGTCTGCCTCAGACAGAAAGGGGTCACTTCCGAATAAAGATACTCTGGTGAGGGAGGATCCCATGTCCCTGTCATACATGTCAGCTGCAACTGTGGCATCTGGTAGAAGATCGGTTGTGATTTTTCTTGGTGTTCCAGTCCCTGCTAGGTGATTTGGTATCCCTCTCTCTTTAACAACACAAGAAATGTTTGTTGTGATGTTCAATGATAAAACACTTAAACTGAGTAACTTGTAAAGGAAATGTGACATACCTGGAATCCTGTGTGCATTCCATGATTGCACAAATCTGTTTATGCCAATCTGGCACATCTGGCAGGTCAGATTAGATGTGCAGAACCTTGTCAAACTGTCCTCCATATCTATTGCTTCCTGATCCTGTAGCTGGATGAGGGCCTCCTTTAGTGGATAATTCACTCTGTTGTTAATTTCTGGCCACATCCTTTTCCACTGTGTGATTCTGTGTTGTTGTTTTTTTCAAAGGAGATGATAGAGGTCTGTTAACAATGTGTTTCTATGTTATTAACAGTTGGGAACAAGTGAATAGACTAAGAATAACCTTGTGTAAAATCCGCAAGACCACACAATGTTGAAAACATAACAAAAAGTTCTGAATTCAAAATCCTAGAATAAGTATTATCTGTACTGAAAAAGTACTGATTGTAACCACTCTTGACAATTGGCCCAGGATATATTTGAAATTATTAGATTACTCATTATGTAGTGGAGTATAAAGTAGCAGGACATTGATATGCTCAAGTACAGACTTGTACTTAAGTGCATTACTTGGCTTAATATACTTAGTTACTTTTCACCAATGGTGTAATGTAGATGCAGATGGGTGACATTACCCTTGTTGACTGTGTTTGGAGGTATGGCTGTCTTTGCTGGTTGTGTCTATATTCTGACAGCCTCTCTTGCATGTAGAGGCACAGATAAAACTCTTTGCCATGATCCACACGAAGTTGATCCCACATTCCATAATGTGTTACTGCAGGTCTACATAAACACATATGAAACGCTCAATTATTAATATTATTACAATTGATAAAGTAGTTTGATCAAACATAACATACAACACTGACCTGTACACCTCTTCATATATGGCAAGATTGTTTTTAACAGGCATAGTTGGATTTGCAACAATTTTCTTGCTGTATCCATCTACAGCAATCACATGAGTCACTCCAAACATGACCAATTTTTCATTTTGGTCCATGTGCATCTTGTGTCCCATATACTCAGCATTATATGGGATTGGGTTAAAGTTACGGGAACCCTATGCAAGCAAGAAATATAAATTTATTAGTCAGCATTAGATATAGGCTAGGTATTATTAGGTATACATGTGCATGGTATAGGCTACATGGCCAGAAAGGAATGTCAGCAGACCTCTGTGGGACTCATCCTGTCAGGACGGAAATTACATCAGAATCACCCACAACTCTGTAAACTAAAGGTAACCACCGTAATACATGAACAGTTCATGTCAAATATTTAAGTTGAAACAATAACTGCAAATAATTGCAAATTTTTTCCATTCTATTCTATTCTATAACTATTCAAATAGTTACTAGTAACTAATGAAAAGGTGATCTCTACAGAGCCCCATTGATTGCAATGTCAAAAATGTGCAATTAGTTACTAGTAACTAATGGAATAGTTAGCCTACTAGTAACTAAAACATGCTAGTATCTAATCAATTGTTAGTAGTAAAACGGGAATATGTATTAGTAGTTAATGGAATAGTTAATAGTAACTAATAAGTAAGTACTAGTAGCATTTAAATAGCAACTAGTAAGTTTTAAAGAATAAATGGTAAAAGGGCTTGCCATAAAAACCTCGACATTTACATCCTGACAGATAAGATGACACCCAGATTGCCTGAGCTCCACATAGGAGGTCTGCAGTCAGACCCTATTGGGCAAAACCCTGTCTATTATAAAAATATAAAATTCAGGACTATCCTATTTAAGACATACTTGACGCCGTTCTTCATGGTAAGGGGTATGGGCTGCTCTCAGAACGCTCCCAACGCGGCATTCCCCTGCACGTACCCCAACTGAGGACAGGTAGCCTGTCATCATTTTACGACCATATGTTGATCCAGTCTGTTAAAACACACACATACACAGGCACACAATTGTTTGTCTACGATCAAATAGCCTAGGTCTAGTAAAGTGGTGTAGTCTATTTTTTTGTAGTGAGTATACTGTGATTTTTCCCTCCCAACCTCATACACCCCAGTCCCATCTTTTTGGACAATGCAGATGTGTTTTCTATATATATTGTATTGCATGTTTTCTTATTGTGCCAAAAAAAAAAACTCTCATAGTACTTACATTTTTTATTTAACATTTCTTGTTGTTTTCAGAACATTTGGGAGAAAAAACAGAAAAAGTGGTGGGGACATGTGTGTGTAAATGACACCTATGCGAATAGACTGATTTTCTAAAGTTTAGTGTTAATCACCATTTAACTCAGCCAGTTAGGAGCTACATGAAGCCTTAGATGTTATATGAATCTGGTCCCTGGAGCACAGGTTTTATCAGCTGGCAATTTTCAATGCACATTTAAGAGTGTAAGTTGTAACTATTTGCCTATTAACAATAATTGAAAGCAGAGGCTTATCAGTAGCAGTAATAACAATGAACATAGGCCTATGTGCAGTTCTATCACCAACACTCATTCATTACAGAATATTATTAACAGTGAGGACAAAAAAAGTGTCCACATCATCTCAAGCACACTTATCGTCAAACTGTGGGTATGTAGCTACTGTATCAGCTGCATGAGCAAGCATCCAGGAATTGTTATTTATACAACTGCGTGCACACACACACACACACACACACACACACACACACACACACACACACACACACACACACACACACACACGGAAGCCGAAAACGTCAGTTCAGTCAAAGAATTTTCTACGCAACACAGACGGGGTGAATTTATGAATGAACGCGTGAAAGTTCTGTCACAAAACGTGTTGTTGTTACATATCAAGTCGCTGTTTTAAGTGGGTACCCCACTAACACAGAACGTTTAGGGAACGTTGGGGAACGTTAGTTTTTGGTTCTCTAAAGGTTAGTTCGAACCAAACCAAAAACTAACGTTTAGGGAACGTTCCCTCATGGTTATAACGTTCCCTAAACTTTAGGGGAACCAACCAACGGGAACGTTCTCCTGTGGTTGCACTGTTACCTCCACACAACCTTCCCGTTTGGTTGTTTTTGGTTGTTCTGAGTGCGGTTTTGAAAATGTTTATTTTTAACAGCTCCATTTAAGTTTTTGAAGTAGCCTAGCAGTCACTTGATTTAGATTCACGCAACAATTATTGGTCTTATAAAATCGAAGTAAGATAAACAACATAGCAAGAGAATATAATTATTTTTAGGCTGATAACAATTTTGTTAAAAACAATACTTTTGTGCTTGATTTCGTTTTTTTACCTGTATTAGGTGAAAATACTTAAAACATCTATCAATCTATCAAAACAGAATCTATCAATAGAACGATTTTCACAACTAAGAAAATTCACTTGTTTAATTTCTAACAAGTGTCTCAGTCCAGTGTACAAATCCTACCGTTACACCCCCCGCCAGTAGGGGAAGACAGTGCCTCTGCTCTCCGGTGACCGATTCAAGTCTTGTATTGACTTCCGTTTACAACACCGGTACACACACCTGGCTAACAGGACAGACAAAAGATCCGTTCGCTTGGTCCCAAATTTGAACTGAAATACTGCCATTGACTAAAACCTATGCTGACTACACTTCACCGACGGTGTTATAACGCAAGGTAGGACGAAGATACCAAGAAGGACATTGTCGGCTGTCAACAGTAAAGACTTTTCTCCGCTCAAGACTGCTAGCCCGTATGCTAACGCGGGAAACAAGTTAGCTAGCTTTCCACAGCTAGCTAAGCTGCTAGCCCTGGAGGATACATCAAAGTTGGCCACAGAGACTGAACCTTCCCTCGGTGATGTTTTAACCACCATAAGGAACCTGGACAACAAGGTGAGAGATTTTGGTAAACAACTTAAAGAAAGCTCCGACATGGTTGCCAGCGTTAGCTATACAGCGAGTCGAGCTGAACTCAGTCGGACTCACTGAATGCACGTCCAAACTGGAGGCTGTAATTCACCATGTGTTCTATTAATACATCCATGGTATTATCTTAGGATACATCTGAGGGATGGCTGCTGTAAAGCCCGTTACATGGATTTAAAATCATTAGAGTTTCCCAAAACTGCCGGGGCTATCAAGCTAAACAATGGAGTTAGTTAACTAGCTAGGTAGCTAATATCTTACATGTCCCTAAGAGCCGATGTGGGTTTAGGTTTAAACACTTATCTTACGATACATCCGAGGCTGTATGCTGTAAAGCCTGTAACGTGGATGAGATATAAAGCCATGGATATATTAACAGAAGCTCTGTTCACAAAACTGCAGGCTAACCTAGCATAACAATGATTACACCTCCTTGGTTGTCTAAATACATCCATCGTTTATTTAGATAATCATGGTAAGACCTTAAGTACAGACTACATTATTTACACTTCATATATTCTTTTTGCAATCAGTACAAATTGTATGGTCTTTTATTTCAGATCAATCCATTCCACAAGCAAGAAAGTATTTCAGGACAGAGTGTAAGTTAACATTTATGCATGCATTTAAGAAACCAGTCATTTTTCCTACCATTTAACTACTGAAATTCAACCTGGTGCATATCACGTGACTGTTATAATGTATAACAACTAAAACCATTAATTATTCCATAGCCATGAGGACCTCGTATTACCCGCATGGCACAGCGGATGGACACATTTGAGGAAAAGATGGATGAGCTGCTCATGCTCTTAAGGAGCTCCCAGTCACCTCCCTCTGCTCCAGTCGATGACGTGTTGCTGTCGCCCTGCTCAACAGTCATCGAGCTGCAGGAGTTCAACAGGAGAGGAGGAACAAAATGGTAATTAAGTGGCCCTGCCCTAAGATAACACTATATAATTGCATAAATTAAAATATCATTATAACTGAACTGACTTCTCTTACAAAATGAGATTGTACAAGCTCTCCACTTTGTTCTACATGTGTAATTTGTATTTCTATATTTGTTTTACAGCAACTTTTTCTGACAACCTTTCAACCAATGACGTTGTAAAACCGTATAGCCTGCAGGGCAGAAAGACAAAGGCCTTCCAGGACCTGACAATCTGCAGGGTTATAACAGGCAGGTGTTATTTTATTGTTCACATCAGTATTATGCGTAGCTTGGCTGATAAGGGGTTTTAATTTGACTTGTAACGTTGCTTCTTCTTGCTACTCTAGCGGCCTCTCAGAAAAACTTCCCCGCGCTGACTGCAGCAGACGTGGAGGACCCCCCAGTGCTCCCCCTCACAATATCCAACAGCCTAGTGTCAAAGGTCGACTCATTCAAGTTTCTGGGCTCCATCATTTCCCAGGACCTGAAGAGGGAGTCCAACATCCTTAAAAAGGCTCTGCAGAGGATGTACTTCCTACGGCAACTGCGGAAGCATGGCCTACCACAAGAGCTACTGGCCATCTTCTACACTGCTGCCATCCTCCTGCCTCCTCCCCTCTGGCGGGCGCTACAGATCCCTGCACACAAACAACCAGACACAAGAACAGCTTCTTTCCCTCTGCCATCACTCTCCTGAACTGCTGATAAGTGGGGTCATCCCCACTTTGGCCATTCACCTACACATTACATACTTTATCATTCCAATATGCATCTTGCACACTACATTTCTGCCCTGCAAAGGCAAAAGACCTTAACTTGCTAGTGTGAAACTGAGAAAAATGACTTTAAAGTTTCTGTTTTGTCCAGACAAAAGTATTATAGGTTTAACTCCCAAAATTTGACAACTAGTTGCTATAATTAAGAAACGTTTGTATGCAAAAAAGCTTGAGCTCAAAATTGACCTTTGACCCTTGTTTGGCAGTTCCTGTACTCTTCCTTTGTATCATGTGCCAAAAACAAGGAGTCATGCAAAGGCAAAAGGCAGTAACTGACATATAATCAATATTTGCTTGCTGTTCACCATACTTGCATCCATTATAAGAACACCTAACCAAGGTCTAGTCATCATGGGATTTGTTTTAAATTATATAGAAAAGCTTTGCTTGTTCCTATTTACTGCTATAATGATCAGGATAGTGTGGCAACACTAACACAGTTTAACAGTATGACAGATGAGTAACTTTGCAGTACAGTATGAAAAAAATACAAGAAGTATTTTCTCAATAAAGATAATTTAATTATAATTGAATACAAAGGTATATTTATTGTTTAACAATAAATATATAATGTTTAACGCTAAAGGCCACCAAACTGCTTAAGATGCACAGTCAACAAGCTCGACTTGGATTACTACTTTTTAATTCTGAGATAACATTTAGGTTAGCATACTTTGTACAGGCGTTAGCAATAACTAGCTTAGTGCTTTTATGGATTTATGGATGTGTGAGATTTGACATGAACACCTGCAAGAAGGAAATATAGCTCAAACACGTGGATTGTTGTGGATACAGCAGATGACGCACATTGCTATGGATTATATCTTCCATGGATTATATCGGATTGCATGGAAAGGTAGGATGCCAGCTGTGTATTTAATAACTGGTTTTCAGCGTCTGATGTGAGGCTCCGCCAAGTGAGGAGGTGTGTCAGCATCAATGTTAGCGCTGTAGCTAGCAATGTAGCTAGCTCCGGGCTGTCACTGACAGAATAGGAATCATCACTTTATTTGATATGTCATGTGTATGTTACGTGGACAATTAAAAGCAGCAAAGTAGGCTATGACGAGGCTAGAGTACAGTAAGATCACGGCGGTACAGTAACCTCTCTCTCTTGATGCCTGGCTAAACAAAGTCCGAACACTCAACTTCAGCGTGCTTTGGTTTCTCGTATGGTTTTGGATGTTACGGTTGTCTTTATTTTCTTGTTAAAACAATGAAATTGACTCACGATATTTATTCACATGATAAAGGAGGTCTCAAATACCCCAAAAGTGACATTAACTCATTTTTGCCCAAACATGTTTTTCCTTTGTAGGGCAGATTTGCATTCTACATTTATACAATATATTGTGTTAATGTGCCTATATGTATGTTGTCTCTCTTGTGCAGTATGTGTCTATGTGGCCAATAAAACGGATTCTTATATAAAAATGTTTTTTTATTTTTTGGTACCATGGTTTTTTAAAGGTTATGGGATTGTAAAAAAATAACGTTAGAGGAACGTTCTCTAAAGGTTGCAACGGTAGGGGAACGTTAGGGGAACGTTCTCTAAAGGTTGTAACGGTGGGGGAACGTTAGGGGAACGTTCTCTAAAGGTTGTAACGGTGGGGGAACGTTAGGGGAACGTTTTCTAAAGGTTGCAACGTTAGGGGAACGTTCTCTAAAGGTTGCAACGTTAGGGGAACGTTCGGAGAACGTTCGATGTAACCAAAAACGAACGTTCCCAGAACGTTCAACCAACTTTCCATAATAACCAAAACACAACCAAAACCTAACCAAACCTAACCTTCAGGGAACGTTAGCGCAACCAAAAACGAACGTTCCCAGAACGTTCTGGGAACCAAAAATTGTTAGCTGGGTAGGCCTATACGGTAATCTATGACCGTTCCTAGTGGGTACGGCGTATAGGCAGAGGCTACCTGCGTATCACGTAGACTACACCACTGGTCTAGTATGCTACATGTTTTACTTTTTTATATCACGTAACGTTACCTCATTTATTGCTCGAGAGACAGCAATGTCAAGGTCTGAATCAGAAGTGTGTCCTTTTCTACGCATATTATGCTTGGCAAGTAGTCTCCGAATGCTGATCTCAGAGCTTCCACGCTGGACACCCATTTCTCGCATCTTTACTGAGATCTCATGATATGGCATTCCATTCATAAACATGTCCTCAATAAAAGACATGTATGGTTCGAGTGCCATTTGAATTGGAAAGTTAGACCAACTGGGACCGGACCCTTCGCTTTTGGCGCTCCGCGACCTACTCCTTTGAAACTATCCACTACGCATGCGCAAAGCAAGCAGAACGGCACACGGGAAATGGTTAGACCTACTACAACAAATAAAGAAAAATAAAGACAACGTAAATTCGACCAATTATTTCGTTTTGGTTTCCTTGTTTATTATATTTCCCGTTTCGAGCTGAAAGCAATGCAACAAACGTCAGTTATCATATTTGGTTCATACAGAAAAACAGAAAAACAAAATATTGATTCGTTATTTCGTTTTTGGTTTTCCAGATTAAATGGAATAAATGAATGATCGGATGATACACGGACCTAGCTGTGACTACAAGGAGAACTTCTATCAGACATTCACAAATTGAGGTAAGTTGAAATATTATTTTGCCAGAAAAATAACACTGCAGATTGTACAGTGGTCTGTATTTTTGGTTTGTGCTGTTTAATCTGATGTAGAATCTAACCAAAAGGAAAAACAGCGGGAGAGGTTGGACAATAATTAATATATCACGATAGACGATAGTTGAGCGTCTGGTGGAGCGCAAACCTGTAGAAATGTCTTTTCTCAAAGAAAGCCAAATCATGCTACCAAAAAGAAAGGAAAGACAGGAGGAGGAGAGAAAACAGAATGAGGGGAAACAATTGGTAACTGACTTCTTTTCAAAGAAAGGTGAGCACTAACTAGAAAACGAAATCCATGGTGCTTGTCAGGGACCAAGCAGTTAGGCATGAGGAGTCGCAAGGAGATTTTTAAAAAAGGTTTTTTTATTTTACCCACAAAAAATTCTGACAAAAAATAAAGATAAAGTTTGGGCCCTTAAAAAAGGTCAAACAAACAAACTGAACTTAAGCTCTGAACATAAACTCAAAAATACAACTGACCTCCTATACAAGAAACAAAGGGGACTTATATACTGGGTGATCAGACCAGGTTTAACACCCAGGGGGAGACTAACAATAACTAATATGTAAATTACAAATAACAAAAGAAAACAACTAAACACTTACTCCAAAAGAAATGTAATCTTAATTAACATTAACTGAATAAATGTACTAAAGACAATACAAATCAAAACTCAAATATCTTGAAAAAAACTCCCCCCTGACATAACAAGTAGTGGTAGAGTCCAATTTAGCCACCACTCCTATAAAGCTGCTGTAGTTCCAGACACCACCCTTTTGTCCCTGCAGCCTGCATGCCTCACTCCAGGGTGTGGAATCCACAACACTGGTAAGCTCAAAGAAAACAGTTATATTAGAAAACCAATCCAAAACTAATAAAGTATATATGTAAACCAAATCCAGTGCCCTGTAAGTTATTTAAAACTAAATAAATGTTTACAACAAAATATATAATGTGTCTGAAAAGATATAGAAACCAATCGTAAGGAAAACAGCATAAACTAAGATAAATGTGAGTGTATGAGGTTACCACCTTTAAGATGGCTGTGTGCTAAACTGCTTGAATATCTCCTTGACTGTTAGCGCTAAAAAACGGACTGAGACAACCCATTGAAAGAGCAGAATATGCACTTGTTGGAGCAAAAAAGAACCTTGCTAAATTGACTTATGCTCCTCTGTTTTTAGGTGCACTGAAGAGTAATGCAATGACTCAAAATGTGAAGTGGAAATGGCGCTGTTGAAGTGGTTTACCGGCGCACGTGACCGTGGAGGGGAGAGGGCTGCAAGAGCCCAAAGAGAAAAAGGAGCGTCCACCACACAGAAGCCATGAGTGTATTTTGTATTAATGTATTTTTTGGAGAGGTGTTTTTTTTTCAGAGATTTAATAAAAAAACATTTTTGATTTATTTACCGGTATGTTGTGACATTTAAATTGTTTTTTAAAGATTGTTTGTTGTTCGATGTAACAATTTTGTATTATGTATTTTTTTGGAGAGATGTTATTTTTCAGAGATTTTTTAAAAATATATTTTTTATTTTTTTACCGGTATGTTGTGACATTTAAATTGTTTTTTAAAGATCATTTTTGTTGTTCAATTTAACAATATATTTCTTGCAGTTCAAAGCGTCAAGTGTCTTTTATTTATCTTGGACTTATATTCATTCTTCGTTTTTCTTAGATTGTTTCCTTAAACCATTTTGCATGGTTGGGCTTAGATAGGCCTTGCATGAATTGCCCAGTTAGGACCCACATAAGATCCTTACAGAGCCCACTTTAAGCCCATCTGGGCATCCACGGCTGGATCCTGGGTGCAAACCCACTTTAAACCCCTTTGGGCAGGTGGGGCCCAAATGGGTCTGACATGAATTACCCAGTTAAGACCCACATAAGACCCTTACAGGTCCCACTTAAAACCCATCTGGGCATCCACGGCTGGCCCCCATGTGGATCCTGGGTGCAAGCCCATTTTAAACGCTCTTTAAGCAGGTGGGGCCCAAATGGGTCTGTCATGAATTGCCCGGTTAAGATCCCACATGACACCCTTATAGGTCCCTTTTAAAGCCCATCTGGGCATCCACGGCTGGATCCTGGGTGCAAACCCACTTTAAACCCCTTTGGGCAGGTGGGGCCCTAATGGGTCTGACATGAATTACCCAGTTAGGACCCACATAAGACCCTTACAGGTCCCACTTAAAACCCATCTGGGCATCCACGGCTGGCCCCTGTGTGGATCCCGGGTGCAAGCCCATTTTAAACGCCCTTTAGGCAGGTGGGGCCCAAATGGGTCTGACATGAATTACCCAGTTAGGACCCACATAAGACCCTTACAGAGCCCATTTAAAACCCATCTGGGCATCCACGGCTGGATCCTGGGTGCAAACCCACTTTAAACCCCTTTGGGCAGGTGGGGCCCAAATGGGTCTGACATGAATTACCCAGTTAGGACCCACATAAGACCCTTACAGGTCCCACTTTTAGTATGTCTGGGCTTCCACGGCTTGCCCCAATGTGGATCCTGGGTGCAAGCCCATGATGGGGCCCACATTTTCCGCCCATGAATCCCCCATCTGGGCCCCACATGTCATTGCTGGCTGGGACGCAGCACAACTGAAAATGTCTTTCCTAACTAGAAACCTAAAAATCAAAACATCTTATAGTGAAGAAACTCGTTAAGCCACCCCTCTTCAAATATCTTTAGCATGTTGCCACTTTTCTAAAAAAAATACCATAGACAGTCAGATGATTTTACAACCTTCCATTCTGCTCCTGTGTCTCCTACATTAGACTAAACACCTGCTTATCTCAGGAGACAGAAAGAGATACGGTTCAGACAGTATTATAGCCTTCTTCACTTTATCTGCGAGAAATAAACAAACGAGGAGCTGCAATTTCTTGAGCGAAAATAACTTATGCTATTGCTCACAGTCTACAAGGCCAGCTCTCTCACTGGTGCCTTTAAGTCTACAGGAAGGAACAGGATTATGTGGAGGTTTAAAACAATTTTTAAACAAATGGTCAATATTAACAAAAACAAATGGTTAAAATAAAATTTGCCACCACACAAGGGAGAAAAACAGTCAAAATTCTATTGGCTGTAATTCTAGAATAGCATCCTTAATATTGATTATTCCAGATAACAAGAGTATATTGTGCACAATATTCACATACATACATATAACATTTTTATCAATTATATAATTTTGTGCATTCCATTCTCCCATTTAACAATTCCATATAAGCAACTTGAGCGGTATAAACTGTACAGATGTATTTATATTATAAACTTTATATTACTTACCAACCAGAGTACAATGAAGTGGACATGCCCATTCTTGCTGCTGTTTATAGAATAAGAGAAGCTCCCGTTACCTGTCCTCTTCAGAGTCCCTTACATCCATCTTCATTCTAAGTGGTTTCCCAGTTGCATGTTCCCTTAGCAGATTCTTTTTGAAAACTTTGGCAGCTTGAGTGGGTTCTTTAATAAGCTTCCATTCTAAACAAACAACAATAAAGTTATCTATTCCAGAGAGACATCTTGTGAGTTGGCATGTTACCTGCAAATACAGATATCCTCTCACTCTACAGAACAGGAGGAAAATTTTGTTCATTTCACTGACAAAACGTGAGACCCAACATCTTCAGAACCTGTCACAACGCTGAGTTGACATAAAAACAGCACTCTGAACAAAAACCTAATATTAGAAAAATAGAAAAACCCAGTTGCATGTTATTAATTGTCTGTAACTGTATTATCTTATCTAATTATATCCTACAGGTGTTATCTTTCTATTAACTTTTCAGTTACACACAATCTTATAGCAACACTATTGTGATGACACAAACCACTGTCTGTTTCTTTGCGATCCAACTCCTCGTTGACAATCACTGCCGGTGCTACTGCACTCTCAGCTGATGTTTCAGGCCTCACTGGAACACTGTCACTGACTAGGGCTGTCTCACTATCATTTTCTTCACTTTGGCCTCCCTCTTGTTCTCTTTCTGATTCCTGCATGGCTGTCCTTGAAGTTAACACAATTGAAATGATGGTCATACTCACTTATTTGTGTGCACAACACTCTAAGAGAGACATATTCCCAAAGAAAATGAATATGCTACCCTTGCATTGCTTTAAGAAGTACATACCCATTGCAGCTCAATCTGTGCAGCTTCATCTCTGAAAAGGGAACTTCCTTCTGACAAGTGATGCAGGGGATGACTGGACCAGAGGCAGGACGTGAGCTCTCCTAACAACAACAAATGGTTTTTAATTAATGATTAAAAGTCACCAGTAATCTTTGTTTTGATTATGTATTAAACTAGGTCTCTGTAAATTTATGTACACAATCTAAGGGTAGATCCTGTTGAAGTGGACGTATGTTGATTGTAGCCTGTCCAATTATCGTCGATTGATCTTTCAGATAGGCAAGGGTGTATCCAGTGCTGGGACACTGAAGCAATGCAAGATTTCGACTGCGAGTAGATCCTACAAGTTTTAGAAATTCAAAGCCTCCCCCTTGTTGGAGCTTCGGAAACACTTCCATTAGTTTATTTGTTATAACCATGGGATCGTGGTCATTCCCTGGAGAAAAAAACAAAACAAAATCATAACTCACCTCACCTTAATTAAGCAAATAAGCCTGTGATAACTATTATTCACATTATGAACATCAATTAAGTTTGAGTCATTATAAAAATAAATGGAAATAATTTCAACAAGCCACAGACAGTACAAACTTTTTTTAGTTTTTGTAAATGCCTAGTTTCGCACTGACCTGAAAATGTTACTTTTTGCTCTCCAAGTCCTGAAGTAAGAAGTTCAGCTTTAAACAGTACGCTTGGAATTGTATCCGCAGTGTGGTCAGCCAAACAACAGACAGTGTGTGTGTAGCTTGTTCGGCTAACTTGGACTTGTGCTGGTCGTCTCGTCATATTCCTTCTGGCTCCAATGTTATATGGCGCAAAGAGCCTTGCTACCTCCGCTGCAACACAGAAAAACGTCACAGCTCAATGGTCACCAGTCAGCTAAAACAGCCTCTACTTCTATCTTGGGATGCTCAAGCCAGCTAACACCATTTAGCCGATTAGCAAACTAGTTTTATGCTCCCCCCCATTAACAATAAACGTGTCACGCACGAAGCATCATGATACCGCATACAAATACATGTTCGAGTCGATCTAATTTAACCTACACGTGTGTCCCGAATCATTAATTAGTAGCACACCTGGCTAACATGAAATTACTTAGCTTACCTTGGACAGGTGTACGTGATTGAGCGGCCGGTATCTGCTGTGACTGAGCCGCCGGAGCCACCGGTGCCGCGGGAGCCGTTGGACTTCTGTTCAGAGCTGCCTCAATCAAATTCGCTCTCAGCAGCTCCGGGCAACTTTTAGACATTTTGTCCTGCACCTCACATGGCGCCTCAACATTGGGGCTAGCAGGACCGAGTCTTCTCCTTGCTTTTTAGCCGTTGCAATGAAAGTTCTGTTTAACCGAGTATCTAAACCAACGTAGAGGTGAATAGCGCCACCCAGTGTATTGGAATGTGTTCAGTAGCTCTGCATCAATCCATTATCTGGAATTGATTTGTCTTGGCTTGATGCACAGGGTAACCAATCAGGCGTTAGGTTCCGCCTACCAACTTTTGATGGGTCAGTTTGACAGTTTTAAGTAATTCATGAAGCACTGCAACGGATCATGGATCATGAAATGTAAATGTAAATAGTGAAATTATTATATATGTATATACCATAAAATGAATCGGTATTTGAATTAATTAATGACACATTTAATAACACATTGATGTATTTAATTCTAATTTTAATTAATTAATGACACATTTAAGTAATTATTTAATGGTGTATTTATTTATTTAATTGTGACAAATAATTATATATGTATTTTACATAAAAGGAATCGGTATTTGAATTAATTAATTACACATTTAGTAACACATTTATGTATTTAATTCAAATCTTAATTAATTAATGACACATTTAAGTAATTATTTAATGGTGTGTTTATTTATTTAATTGTGGCACTTTTAGTCCTCCATACTTCTGGCAGCCATGGATGTTTAAAGAGAGAGGCAGTGGCAGCGAGAAGGACTTAAAGTGCTCATATTATGCTTATTGGCATTTTCCCTTTCCTTTATAGTGTTATATATCTTTTCTGTGCAAGTTATAGGTTTACAAAGTGAAAAAGCCCAAAGTCCACCCCAAAGGGACTTACCATCTCCAACAGAAAACACTGTTCACAAACTGCTCCAAACAGCTCTATTGTAGTCCAGCCTTTACTTCAGAGACAAACATGTAACACACGTTATAATGCTCACCGTGCGTGGTACACGTGAACGTGGCCTGTCCTCATGCTGAAAACAGGACTTGTCGCATACTTGACTTCACTCCCCGAGATGCAAGAAGAAAGCAAAAATATATGTTTTTACTAAGGGAAATGACAAAAACACTGTAGTAACGCACAGTGACTTGGATAAGTAACTTTAATCTGATTACTGGTTTGGAAATAGTAATGTGTTAGATTACTTGTTACTGAAAAAAGTGGTCAGATTAGAGTAACGCGTTACTAAGTAACATGTTACCGGCATCACTGCATACTGGCTTATAGTGGCTTGAGGGTTAAGGTTGTATGGATTTGATTCGCGGGGGTATTTTGCCAACGGTAATGTTATTAGTGTTGTAAGTTAGCTGTAGACTTAATTAACCCAACCCAGGGTGAGTCTGAGATGGTGAATGTACAGCTCACAGCAACTTAACTCCTCATTTCCACCAGCTCTTAGCGAAATACTAGTCACGGAAAAGCCAGTGTTACGTAGCGCCTTTTTTCCCCAGCCTTATTTAATACAACAGTTGCGATGTTCCTGTCAGCTATCTGCTCATGCTCCAGGAACATGATGACAAGTTTGCTTGTTATATCCAGCAATTATGTTACGTTAGAAGCAGCAAAAAGTGAACCACAGTCCAAGCCGGTAAACCTCCCCCACCCCTGCTGTCCAGAGCGTGTCAACAGCCTGCCACGCTGCCAGCCATTTTAGTTTGATTCACAGTTTTTAATATCCAAAATCCAAACCCCAAGTTTATTGGGTACCCAGGAAACTAAGTGTGAAGTAGATTTGATGAAGGGCTCATGAGATATTTCAAATACACATACATAGGCGGGGCATGGCTCTGTAGTTGATGATTTCACTGTGTGGTGTGAAAACTTCTATCTGTCTATCAACGTTTCCAAGAAAAAAGGATATGATTATTGATTTCCCTAGATCACAGCACAATGTTTCACAAACTGTTATCCAGAACATGAATGTTGAGACAGTAGATGAATATAAATATTTAGGAACCATCACTGACAGTAAATTATCTTTTGAGAGCAACACAGATGCTGCCTGTAAAAAGGCCCATCAGAGACTGTTCTTCTTGAGGAAGATGAGATCATTCAGCGTGTGCAGGACTCTGAGGACTTTGTTCTACCACTGTTTAATTGAATCAGTCTTGACATTTTGTATTGTGGTGTGGTACGGTGGTCTTTCAATGACCGACAAGCGTAAGCTTACAAAGCTGGTAAACGTAGCATCTAAGGTGGCCGGGGTACAGCTACCACAGCTGCAACATATAGATGATAAACGGGTCAGGGGTAAGGCTAACCACATTTTAAACTGCCCTGATCACCCACTCTTTGGGGAGTTTAATCTGCTCCCCTCGGGTCGCCGTCTTAGGCTACCTACGTTAAGAACTAGACGTGCCAGGGATTCGTTTATTCGCTATTAGGAACCTGAATTCACTTGATTGATATCTTTTGAATTTTTTATACAGTAAATGTTTTTATTTATTAATTTATTTCCATCATTGTTCATTATGTTATATTGACCTGTGTACTGTCCAATTGGATTCTGTCATTGGTTTTGGGGAAAGGAGTGTCTCTATTGAGGCAGAGATGTGTGTCCTGTGTTGTGTTTACAATGTTGTTGACACGTGTATGTGTTTTTTTTAGATATCCTGCTGCTCATCAAATTTCCTTTTCTAAGGATAAATAAAGTGGAACTTGAACATACATACACACACACAAACACACACACATAAAGAGGCGCCATGCTTTATTAGATGGATTGAATTGTTCAAATAATAATCATTAAAAATATGGGGCTGAAATGTTGTGTTTTAAAGAAAACAGAAAGACTAAATAATGTTCCAACATTATTTAGTTTTTCATACTTTTATAACAAATTAATTTCATCAATGCAAAAAAATAAGAAATTGTAACCAAAGTGATAGTGATAACCCATAATTTGGGTTGTATTTTTCAAACCACTTTTTGGTATCTTTAACTCAACAATTAAGTACTTTTTACCCATTTTTGGGTAGAAAATATAACCCAACATGCCATAACCCAGGATGGGGTCCGCTCTTTCCCAGCACAGGATTATCAAAATAACCCAAATTGGGTTATTTTTAACACAGCAGTTTTAAGAGTCTGCCTATCACAAAGATTAGCTGCAAAACTCTTAACTGTTGAACTGATGTAGCTGCTTTCTGAAGCAGAGAGAGATCTGAAGATTTGTCCATCATCAGTCTGGTGGTATTCTTCATTTGACACAAGCTCTGACACAATGTCAAGCTCTTGACATGAGTGAAACACACTTCGGAGCTTTGTTATCAGTTCATCAAATGCTTGTGGATGTTTAACTTTGGACAAAATTGATTTTTATAGGATTTTTTGCGGCTTTTGTTTTTTACTGGTTACGTAATTATGATGATATTTTACATTTTTGTACTGATTTGTTTTATTGAACTATCCCCTTTGCTGCAATAGTGCAAATGTTCCAGCTATGGGAATAATAAAGGATTATCTTATCTTAATGATGGATTGTTAAAACATATGATGATTAGCATCTCTAAAGCTCACCAGTTAACACATATCTTATATGTTGAATTTGTTTAACTCATAGACAAAAATAAATTAAATAATTCCCACAACCCAATGTGACATCTTTAGATGTCATGTTTTGTGCAACTAACAGTCTAAAGATATTCAATTTATTATCATATATGACAAAGAACATCAAAGCCCCTCATTTTGTATAGCACCTTTAACAACAAATGTTTTAAAGGGCTTTGACAGAAGAAACAAAATCACATAAAAATCAATACACATGCTGTGTATACACACCTATCGTTGTAACAGTGAAAAAATAAAATGGGGCACTTTTAAAGGACAGAAAAAAAACAAATGAATGTACATAAAATTAAATTATCAGGTCATACTGTAAAAATAAGATAAAAGAGCTCCTCGGGCTGCTTGTTCCAAAGCCGAGGCGCCCTGAAGGAGAAGGCACGATCACCTCTGGTTTTGAGCTTCGACTTTGGAACGGTTAGAAGGGCCCCACCCGAGGAACTAAGGTTACGAACAGGCTCGTATGCATTCTATTATACACACAGGGGTTAGACCCTGACGAGCTTTAAAAGTCATCAGTAAAATCTAAACCATTATAAAACGTAAAGGCAGCCAGTGATGTTAGAGTGATGTGACATTGTCTGTTAAAACCAGGAGAAAGCCTGGCTGCTGAGTTCTGGACCAGCTGGAGGTGGGAAAGTGATTATAAATACATTTTCTTTTCAAAATCAGGCTGCGACAATACGTTTTTGATTTTGGAGATGGTTCTGATATGGAGAAAACATTAATGAACATTTTTATTGATACGTGGGATGAATGTGAAGTAAAAAATGACAGCTAAGTTTCAGGCAGTGGGCTTAACGTTAACAGATAGTGATGGTGTTGGCTGGATTGAATTTATTTCGGATTTGGAGTTGTTAACTTGGGAGAAAGTTTTTGGCCATCCAGCGGTTTACTTCTTCAAGGCAGTCTGAGACAGCAGCCAGGCTTCTCCTGTCCTTGGCTCTCAGTGGGAGGAATATCTGTGTGTCATCAGCATAGAAATTAAATCAAACATTCAGCCGCTGGATACTTTGCCGACTGGAAGCATATGAATAGAAAAAAATATGTGGATCTAAAACACACTGTGTACAAATTTAAACTTATTCCACCAACTCTGCTCTGGTTGCATCTACACGTCTGCATCCTCTTTCTCTATCTCTCTTCTGCCCACTTTCCACACACACACCCCCACACGCACTGAGCTCTCTTAAAGGAGCCGCAGCACCATTTTACAACAAATGCCTTATCGCGCTGATTTGACCGAGCCCGACCCGAACCCGACCATAATTTCTAAATATCTGTCCAAACCCGGCCCGGCCCGTCGGGTACCATCGGGAGCGGTCGGGCTCAGTTCGGGTATCCAGGCCTTACTAGAAACCCTTACTCAGAAGCTATTTGGCATTTGTGCTTACAGAGCTGACTGATACGATTAACCGTTTGTTAAAATAGTTGTAGCCAGTGCTGTGCCAGTTCTGATTGCAGTTATGACTCATACTGCTGACTCTTATTTGTCTTTGTCACATTCTGAGGAGTTTTATCTGATTTTTCATCTCTTTCTCCTGACTGTTTGGGTTTCCTGTTCTTCAGCATCATCATCATCAGCATCAGCATCAGCATCAGCATCCTCATCCTCATCCTCATCCTCATCATCAGCAGCAGCAGCAACATCATCATCAGCATCAGCATCAGCATCAGCATCAGCATCCTCATCCTCATCCTCATCAGCAGCAGCAGCAGCAACATCATCATCAGCATCAGCATCATCATCAGCATCATCATCAGCATCATCATCAGCATCATCAGAAGCATCATCATCAGCATCATCAGAAGCATCATCAGAAGCATCAGCAGCAGCCTGCTGTCGATTCTGGTTAGAATTTTGATCTGGAATTAAAGGGAAAAAAAACAAAAAACTACACGACAGTGTCTGGTTGTCACCAGTTGCTAGCACTTCTGCCTCACAGCAAGTTTTCCTCCCACCATGCTAGCTACCTCGGACTACAGTTGAAAATACACACACACAGTGTTTTAATTCATTATTTTCTGATTGATGATGTATTTTAATAATAATTATAGCAATAAATCACTCACAGTTTGTGGACCGGGCACACAACAGGCCAATGAGTGCAACGGGTGCAGCTACAAATGTTGCAATAACCAATACCACTGCAATAAGATGTTGTCTCTGCTGGCTCTCACCTGTGAATTAGGAGAAATAACAGAGTAACACATTATTTAACATGCTGCACGAACACTAATTATGCTTTTAAACATTAATATACCACTTGCTTTTCGTGTAGGGCTGCCACTCAGGAGCACTTTAGGACCAACAGGGTTGTGTGGCAGTGGGAGTGTCACTTACATGGACCATATGTGGGTGATAGCCTGTTGGCTTCTTTAACCCCCCAATTTGTTTTATTTTTTTTTCACCTTTATTTTTACAGGCAAGTCAGACAAGCTTGTTAATAGATCGACATTTTCAACGGATGAATACTACAATTATTTTAGCTCTCTGAAACAACTAACACTGGCTATAATTCATTTGAAGTGAGTTCGGTGGACTCGGGGGTTAAGTTGCAACATTGTTGTATTTTTCATTTGGGTTTGCTTTCACACTGCACTTTGTCAAAAGCACCAAACACTGTACACACACGTCACGCGATCGAGACGGTCGCTAGTTTATGGGACAGAATATCTGAGTGAAACTCACCGACACTTCTGGTCTCAGAAATAATGGAGCAACACCACATTCATAACGTCTCGGGTTTTCTGGTTCTGCTTTAGCGTTTCTAATAGACTATTTTAGAAGAAGGCGAACAATGAGCAACAAACAGACAGCGACTGAGGGATTGAGAGAGGGAGATGATGATGGGATGTCACACAGACGACAAGCGATGTGTGGTCAGAACAGCTTATGGATCTGAAAGTTATCATCTCTTAAATCATATATAAATCTGTAAATTGTGTGCAAGATTGAAATTACAGGCTACGAAATGCTCTGTTTTTGGTTCACTTCCTGTGAGGAATCACATCAGATCACTTTCTCACCTAAAGTGAACCGAACTCTAGTTCACTTGGATGCTACAGCTCCCTCAAAGATGCTTGGAGCTGCTGAACTCACCAGGCACACCGATCTTTTCGGTTTTCCTGATGGTCTGGTTGGAGTGAGTGTTGTAGATAAGGCAGGTTACAGACTGTAAGTCCTTCACACTGACAGAGCTATTGACAGAGAAGGTTTTCTCTGTTGGATCCTGCAGCACTTCCGTCAGAGCACCCTGCAGCTGTGATTTGTTTTGACCCGTCCATGACACTCGAGGTTCAGGGTAACCTCCACGTGCCCTGCAGGTTGCACGCTTTGCTGTCTCGTCAACTGTCAGGTTTAGATCTTGGTATGGAGCTGTGAGTGTGACAGAAATCCCTTTTACAGACTTTATAACACTTTCATACAATATTTTGGTTTGGAAGAAAATAGCTACTTTACTAACCTGAAACCTGTAATGTGGATTTACAGCATGGTGCACATGGTTTGGTACCTTCAATCAGACCAACATTGGCGTAGAATGTTATCTTGTCATCTCCAACTACAACATTGTTAAGTCTAATGGAAATGTTTCCAGAACTAAACTCAGTGTTGAAGGCTTCACACCTGTCCCTGTATTTATCAGCTATTGCATGTGTTTTCCCACCAGCGTCCCAGTGGAATAAAATGTTGTGAGAATGGTCCTCCTGCCAGTAAAACCATATGAGACTCTCAGATGACTTAACTGGTAGGGAACATGGAATCAGGACGGAGTCTCCAACAGGGGCATGCAGTGGTATCTGGTCCATGATGGGTGCTAGAAGAGAGAACATATTAGTCAGCAGAAGGAGAAATGGTAGGTCCCAATTCTGACTCATTAAAACACTGACAATCTCACAGCAGAAAACCTGCTATAAGATACTGTGACGGCCCCAGCTGTGTCTGTGTGTTTTCTGTTTCCAGGTCTATTATTGCTATTAGTACACAGCATTTTCCTCACAGATGTGCAGTCTCTTGCAGAAAAATGGATGAACTGCGTATTACCATTCATGTATGGATTATTTAATTCTCTCTACCAACGGTAACTCCACATGGCTAATTATTATGCAATTACATAATCAGACCTTAAGGATGATGTCTGTGTTCTTCATTCGTTCTAAACTCCACTCAGTATTTTGATGTCAGGAATGTGATTTATCTTATTGACTAGAGCTCAGGGAAATGTCTGGCCCCTGGACACTCAGGGACTGATTTACTAACACTGGCGCAGTTTGCGCTGTGTCTGTTTATGCGAGTTTGTTAATAGCGCACGCTATGCTTCCACATTTTGCGTAGTATTTATCAACCCTGACACCCATCAGCCAATCAGCGTCTTTCTCCGCCCACTATACCGGAGATTGTGCTGTAGCGAAGCGGTACTTGTGCTATGATATGGCTGGGTGCAGACTGCGATATTCCCACTGCTGATGCTATGACTGTTTGAAATGATCCTGATGCCAATATTTGTAATGTAGCGAGGAGTTTAACAGCTGCTGGAATGGGATGTGAACGCTGAGTGGGAGATCAATGTCATCTTTGATTTCTTCCAGTAACTCTAATATTGCATGGCTGCTTGATCTGTAACGCTAAATGATGTTGTGTTCACTGACAAAGTGTGATTCTTGTGTTAAAAATATTTTCAGTCTCGTCTATGTCTTCATCTTGCTCAGATTACTGTTGCCATTTCACCAGCGGCATAAAGGTCTACGAGGAAACTCGATTGCGGCTGGTTCAGACCTGCTTTTAAGAGGCGGAGAATTTCCCCCGCAGAATAGAGACGCGCTCTTACTGACAGTCTTTGATAAATCTAGCCCTCAGTTTTTTAAAATGGGTCCACCTTAGATAGATAGATGGAGATAGAGATACTTTATTTATCCAGAAGGAAATTAAGGTGTCCATAAGCCTATATACACATCATACATACACATAGGCACACAGACATATGACATCCATGCACACATACATACTACAAAAATACAGGAATAAGGAAAGGAGCGGTGTAGAAAAAATGCAGAAAGGTGCAATGGTAACATAATGCAAGAGTCACAGTGTCAGTGCAAGTACATTGCCAGAGCAAATTCTCTATCTATTCAAGTACAACAGGCTTAACAATATATCAAAAATATAATTATCATTACTTAACTATACATAAACACTAGTAAAAGACTTGAAGAAAAGCTTAAGTTAAAGTTGAAAACTGTCCATACAGACAAAAAGACAGCGTGGTGTATTGACAGCGTGGTGTATTGACCAAATGGGCAGATGGCTAATATAGCCAGTACACATAAACTACCCAGTCCAGTCCAGGGTAGTTTATGTGTATGTATAAAGGCACCCAGATGAAGGCATGGTACAAAGGGCAGTGTGCAGAGCAGACTTAAACACTTAAATCAATCCCCAACCTCTCCTTCTGTGCAGTATTGAAGAGCGTAATGGCCCTATAGGGACAAAGGACCTACGCAGCCTGTCCGTTTCGCAAACCATAATAGTATAGTTGTATAGCCCTGCTGTAAACTTTATTTAGTCCCATTCACCTGGGATCAGCGCATTTGCATATTCAGTTAAAAGAGCAGCTACCCCTCCCACCGCCACCTCTTGTTTACAAAACAGACACATTTTTTATATTGCAAATTAGTTGTATAAAACAAAAGGAGCAGATGAAAGTGTCGGTTACATTGCTGCAATTTTACACAATCATCTCAAGTTGCCAAAACTGTTTTTTACTATAGCTAAGGCAATGTTTTTTCACAAATTCCAGCACACTTCTAAAGCTTTTTTTAAAACTTGTTTGTTTAACAGTACAGGCCTACTTTGCCTGTTGTGTTAATCATCAAACCTCACCCCTATCAGCTGTCTGGGAGCAGCTGTTTACTGATAACAAGTTGGCTTGGTGTGGAAAAAAAACCATTGAACGATACATTGACTAAAGGAACAGCTGATGACACCCAGTCCCTCCCTGCTGCTCTTTTTGTCTGCTGGAGAAAAAAAAAACAAACAGAAAATGATAAAAAAAAAAAAGACCTGACCTGAGTCACCAATCATTTCTGACACTGGTTTGTCGCTATGACTGAAACTGGGTTTAACCACTTCTCTTTATGGTGCAGACAAAGATCATGTGAGTAAATGCCAAAGTAAATATCTTACCACACAGAAGTAAAATCACAAGGCTGGTAGGAGACATGACGGTACTGTAAAACACAGAGAGACGCTTTAGTGATATTTATCAAACCATGAATGGAGTTTTCTCTGGAATCATCTCTCTCCTGAACTGGTCTGATTACCAGTATAACTTCATATTTTTAAACACGTAGTATGCAGGGTTATTATAGTAAACTAACGGAAATAAGCAGTGACAATTATTTTGATTAAAATACTAAATATAAACTACAAAAAAAAAAAAAATTCAAGAAACACTAAAACTTCACAGAAACTAAATTGTCATGTTAAAAAAAACTAATAACATAAAATAATCATTTCAGTTTAAGTTTCTTGCAGAAATTGAACAGACTTGACATTCCAGGAGATAACATAAAACACAAACTAAGTGAAAATTCAAAAGAAAATTAGAATAGGGTGAGTAAGTCTTAGGTGCTATTTTAAGAGCCTGGATCATATTTCAAAGCGAAGCATGAATAATTGTTTTCAGTGCTGTTACTTACTTTAATGCCAGTAAATCAGCCTTGGTTACTGCAACTGTGTGTGAAAAAGATGACATTCCCCAGACCAAATCATGTCGCAACAAAGCACAGCCGTCATCCACTTTCTGCTGTAAACCAAAGAATGAAAACAGATACATATCTAGTGACGGAACACAGAAAACCTTCAGAGCTGACAACTCCACCTCCTGCTGAGGGCAGGAGAACCCTTTAAACCCATATGGCCCTATCTTGCACTCAGCGCAATTGCCTTTGTACACCGACGCATGTATCATTCCTATTTTGCACCCAACGCACAGCGGACTTTTCCCTCCACAGACGCACGTCAGTAAATTAGGGAATGTATTTGCGCTCCCGGGGGGCGGTTCAACGGAAAGAGGAGGCGTGTTCAGGCGCAAACGTTACTTGGTGCTATTTTGCAGTTTCAGAAAATTCCGCCACTGACCAGGAAAAACCGAGGGCCCTATTTTAACGATCTGAAACGCAAGTATGAAACGCAAGTAGCTTTGTGGGCGTATCTTGGGCACTGTTGCTATGATACCGACGGGATAAATGACTGAATGTGGTCCTAGTCTAAAGTCAGTGGTTCTAGTCTAAAGTCAGTGGTCCTAGTCTAAAGTCAGTGGTCCTAGTCTAAAGTCAGTGGTTCTAGTCTAAAGTCAGTGGTCCTAGTCTAAAGTCAGTGGTCCTAGTCTAAAGTCAGTGGTTCTAGTCTAAAGTCAGTGGTCCTAGTCTAAAGTCAGTGGTCCTAGTCTAAAGTCAGTGGTTCTAGTCTAAAGTCAGTGGTCCTAGTCTAAAGTCAGTGGTTCTAGTCTAAAGTCAGTGGTTCTAGTCTAAAGTCAGTGGTCCTAGTCTAAAGTCAGTGGTTCTAGTCTAAAGTCAGTGGTCCTAGTCTAAAGTCAGTGGTTCTAGTCTAAAGTCAGTGGCTCGTTATTCAGATGCTATTTTAGGGGCACATGCTTGGCCATAAAGTAGCGTGTGCACAACGCGCATACACCTTGCTTCTCTCATCTACACAGACGCAGCAGTTCCCATTTTTAAACCCATACATAATTACAAAGAAAAATATTACTTAAAATGCGCTTGGAGGCCCACGCTCCATGGCTGCAGCAATCCTCTCCAGACTTGAGGAGATGCGCCCGAGTGGCCGCAGCAACATCGGCAACCGGACAAGACGGCATTTATTACTTTGCCGCATCCCAGACAGCTCCCGCTGGCGTGCGCCGGGCAAATCCGCCGTTATAATAGCAATCTGCCATGGAACAAGCGTGCCTGCTCTTAAAGGGAATGTGAGATGACGCTCTGATTGGTTATTTTCACGTTACGCCCAAACCACACCTAGCTACTTCAGACCAACCCATTTTAGATTTGTGTCGGGTGCAAGAGTCATTTCTCCCGCCGGTATCATAGCAACAGCGCCTGAGATCCGCCCACAAAGCTACTTGCTTTTCAGATCGTTAAAATAGGGCCCTTCATGTGTTAAGAAGAGTGTCGTGTTACCAACTCTGATTCTCCCCTAACAGGACCAATTAACAGGAGGCATCGATTGTACAAAAAATACATTTTTGGTTTTATTCCAAAGAAGTTTAGAAAATCCCAATTAAAATAGCAGGGGTAGATTAGTAAAATAATACATTAGATGGCAGATACATTTGGTCTTACGCTCCTCAAAGTAGGAAGGTCGGGTCAGCGCACACACACCACCCCGGGAGGAGACTGTGGGAGACAGAAAGAGGAGACAGAAGGCCCAGCACCGAACAAGGACATGCACCACACACTTATTTCTACACGACTCGCTACGGCATATCATGCACGATTCACTGCAAAATATCATGCAAGAGTCACTACAAAATATACAGTGTCGAGGCTACATACACATCGCAACAGAGTGTCACCCGGTGCAGTCTCACCCCAAGGGGGCAGTGTGTCGACACAGACCCAGCCTTGTACAGGTTCAGGCTGTGGATATACAGAGAGAGGAGAGCAACCTGTGTTAAAACTACCATCAACGGTATCTCTCAGCAGACCACTTGTAATAATGCATCGACCGAGGCAAATAAACAAAAGAAACTAAATGGTAAAATAACCGTAGAAAACCGTGACTGGACTGGTCCCCTTTGACAAAACAAACAAACCACATTCTGATGGGTCACAGCTTTCAGTGCAGCACCTGAGCTCTACAGCCACAAGAGCTCATTGGTAGTCACGTCAGTGGTAAATGGAAACATACAAAGAACCTTAACTTTAAAGAAAGTACAGGTTGAAGAACATCCTATAAAAGTAGCGCACGGAAGGATAACATTTAGCTGAAACATTAATTGCTACCACATACGGCTGGAACAGCTGATAGGCATTACTGTCAGTTTGCTCCAGTTCACTCCGTGCGTCTGGCTGTCACCCTCAGGGGCGGATTAAGGTGGTCAGGGGCCCCTAGGCTGCTCTTTGTGTGAGGCCCCCCCCCCTTAATCATTGCGCTTTACTAGAAAAATGTATTTAGACACACACACACGCACACCCACCAATTACCACCACACCACATAGGTAAAATGAGAAAACTACATCATAAAACTAACATCAACAGAGATGTAAGTGGAAAGAATACCAGATATTATCCTCTGCCACCACAGCACCAAAACAATTACAATGGAAATGTAACTAATCTCTATGTGTCTGTCTGTCTGTTTGCATGTTGATTATTTTGAGAACCTTTCATCCAAACGACTTCACAAGGGAGTGCAGTGACGTATTTGGTGCAATATAAATAGACAGGCCAGATGCGTTCAGAATTAATAAACTTTTAACCTCTCAAGGATCACCGTCTCGTCTACGGGACACTTTGTGACTTTGTTTTCCATTTCCACACTTGTTATCGCCATTGACATATAGGTTATCGCCGCTAGCTTCTCTGCCCAGCTCGCTAAATGCTCAAAGTGGGCGCGGCGTCATCGTGTAGGTACCGACAGTATCTTCTTCTTCTTCTTTGTAGTTTATTGGCGGTTGGCAAACCAACTTAAATGTGCATTACCGCCACCAACTGGACTGGAGTGTGAACGAGAGATAAATGCAGAAAATACATAAACCAAAATAAAAAAAATAAAAAACGAATATTCAAATGTCAAATTTTAAAATCGAATACCAACCCACCGAACGAATATTCGAATATTCGGGTCCAGCCCTACTAAACAGCAAAGCAGCAGAATTCCCTGGAGTCACAGTTCAACAGCAAGCTGGTAATCACTTTTATCTTTATAAACCAACAGGTAGGCTACAGCATCTGCATCAGTGCAGAACAAAATCACAACATCACTACCAGTGGTGGAAGAAGTATTCAGATCTTTTACTTCAGTAAAAGTATTAATACCATACTGTCCTGCATTGAAAATGTTACTTAAGTAAAAGTATGTAAGTATCATCAGGAAAATGTACTTGAAATAGTTAAAGTGAAATTACTGAATGTCTAAAAATCCTCATATTCTTTAAACAAACCAAACAGTACTGTCAATCAACTAGTGTTTAATGGTCTCATCATCTCAGCTGGACTTGTAGCCGTTATATTGTTGGCTAGTTTACTTTAGAATCAAAGATCAGATTTATAAACTACATGTGTTTTGTGTACAGAAATCTTAATGTGTAAAGTAACTAGTAACTAAAGCTGTAACAGATGTAAAGTACAAGTACCTCAACATTTGGACTCAAGTACAGTACTAGAGTACATGTACTTAGTTACATTCCACCACTGATCATTACTGAGACACAAACCACTGTGCAATACACTAAACTGTAAATAAAATAAAAATAAAAAAACAGCAGCAGCAACACATAATACTGTTATTAACAACAATAATGAAACAGCAGCACAACACGTAGGCTACATATTGTTGCATAATCATCACGCATTTAGAATTTTTTTAGAATTCACATGCAGGATCCGAGCTATAGGTAGCAGCAGGGACGGACTGGGACCAAAAATTGGCCCTGGCATTTTGGCCCAGACCGGCACACCACATCACAAATACCAGCCGTCCTTGCGCTCCCCTGAATATGTATAGCAACTCTACTACTACTACTACTTAAAACTACTAACGCCATGCTTAATATATCTAATAGTTAATGAAGGTCCTGTACGGTAATAAGGTCTTTATTTATTTATGTATCGGTATCCAGCTGGTCTGGAACCATACTTTAATCCATACAACCTTCCCCCCCACCCCTCCATACAAGTGTCCTGGTTTATGAGTAATAAAATCTACATGTTACAGTCTTTTTTTTGTCTTTTTATTTTTTTTGGGATTAATGTTGTTAAAATGCCTTATGTGATTTCTGCTGCAACCTAATTTCCCCACGGGGACAATAAATAAACAAACAAACAATGTAATGAGTAAGCAAGAATCAGTGAGAGTTGACACATTACATACAAAAAAAGTGCCATTTATTAATATAATAAAACGGTATACTACTCATGAATCATAAAACAAGATAAATATATATACATATATCTATATATATATATATATATATATATATATATATATCATTTCATGACTGAAGAGGCCCTGTGAGGTCTATCATGAGTTTTTGTCTGCCAGTGCAGATAGAAAAGCTACAATTCTCATTAAGAAAGCTTGCATGATGTGTAACGTTTATCTAGGCTACTTTAAGGACACAAATGCACAAGCTTAAGGTTTGATGAACCTTAAGGTGGTGTTTTGCTTATTATTAAAATGTAGGCTACTTTGTTGAATGAAAGGCAGGCTAATGTAGTCTAATAATAATAAAACGGTGAGAAAATGATCAGTCAAGACTCAGATACCCGCGCACGTAGCCAAACTAATGCAATGATACAGTATAGCATGCCTATTTCTTTTATTGTTGTAGTGTTATCATCGACAGTTTGTCCACCACTCAGTTTTATCAAGGGGTTAAGGGTTTTAAGGGGAGTTGTGTTTACCGCAGCCGATAGTAGCCTCACTCCCTCATGTCTGTCCCTCTCCTCCTGAGTCTCCTCCTCACTGTGCATGTCACTGTAGCCGACACCAGCACCGCTATCATCGGCCACGGGAGCTGATGAAGGTCCTGCTACTGCCAAAAATAACATGTCTGTCGATTTGGCACATTTGGCAGCGCTTCTTTTTCTCACGCAGCTTCTCTGCACCTCCTTTGCGTTTCTTCTCCATGATCTCTATCACTGTTCTAGCCTGGCAGATGCACACCCGAAACTGCTTGCAGGCAGAAATCCCAAAGAGGGTGCTGTTTAAAGATATGACGTC